>ML778387.1:63288-101664 GCA_009831015.1 Picea engelmannii | reverse complement strand
TATATATATATATATATATATTTCTCAAACTTGAGGAATATCATTCATCAACTATTACATTTGATTTGTGCCATAACCACGTTTATTAATTCAAAACAAGAGTTGTGCTTGAATGATTTCAAAGAGACCTTAATAATTGGTATCCATAAACGTACTCATCAAAATACCAGTGAATAATTTCAAAGAAGCCTTAAGAATTAGTATCCATGAACGCCCTCATCAAAATATCAGAATACCTGCTACCAAACATTACCATGAAAACTTATTTATAGCTACCAAGCATTACCATGAAAACTTATTTATAATAGTTGATCAATTTTCCAAGATGGATATCTTAATGTCTTGTAAGATAGGCATAGCATTAGACATTTCCCTCTTGTTCTTTGTGCATGTGTGGGATAACTTTTGGACTCCCTATATTAATTGTTTTAAATTGGGAATTTCTTCACACATTAGGATATCCTTTTGGAGCATAATGCATATTGACATGTAAATTGCATTTCATCCTCAATTAGATGGATAGATAAAAGTGTACAATCAATTTATTGTACATATATTATGCATGTATAATCATCGATATTAATGAACTTGGGATGATGCATTTTTTCACATTAAAAATGATAATGAAACCCAAAACAATATTATTAGTTGCATTTCATTTGAGGTTGCTTATGATTCTAACCAACCATGCCTAGTAAAGCACTTGTATTATCCATCTCGTAGTTAAGTAAGTTGTAGGTTAAAAATTCTACGAAATGAAGATTTTTTCCAGGGATATTTGCGCGAAATTCAGTGAGAAATTGTTGGATTTGTAGATTTAAGTGATTATTTATGTAAAATCTAAGTGCTTTGGGAGTTTTTCAACACGCTCAATCCATTTCTACATTCAAAAATGAATTCTGAACAACAAAAAATAGTGATCGTGTAAATTTATATTGTCGAATTCCAACGAAAAAAACAATTTCATATAATAGCTAACCAACATCTTTAAGTAAAACATTTACGTTATCCATCTCATCTCATATACATTAACTTAAAATATTTAAAAACAAATACGAACAATGAATAATAAATAAACAATGATGTAATCATGAAAAGAAAAAAAAGAAAAAAAACGATAAACATCACATTCACCATCACATTCACCATGAATGAAAAAAAAAGAGTTGATTCTTCATCATTAATGAAAACAAAACTAATATGGTGGGCACAAGAAGTATTTATAGGAAACACTTATTTTAATATCATCAATATTTCTTTTAAATGTAAGAGTTAATTTTTTATAGTTTTGATTTAATGAATTAATCAAATATTAGTGATATTCTCTTTAAATTTTATTATTATCATTAAATTGAATAGAATATTAATTTTTTATTATAAGTGAATAGAATATTAAATTTTCATATATAATATAATATAATATAATATGAGATTCCTCTTTTTAATAAATATTAAAAATTTTAAAATAATCGGAGTTGTCCAACAAGTTTCAATAACCTCCCAATTTCATATTCAATATGAAGACTAACAAACAAAAACAGGTCCACTTTATGCATGCTTGAACAAGGTGTTCAATGATGTACTAATCATTGAAAATTTTTACATAGTTATGAAAATCTACTCGAGTTACAAACGTTTTATTGTTTTTAAATAGATCCCATTATTGACCCAATCATACTGAGGTGTTTTAAAATTCTTCTCACGTTTAAGAAAGGGTTAAGAAAGGGATAGAAGGAAAAAAATGAAATGGATAGAAGAAAAAATTGAGACCAAACTTTTGATTCTTCGAAACATTCTTGAAATAAATGTTAGAAATAATGCATCTAGGTTGTTATTAGGTTAGTATCTAGCTTGTTAATAGTATTCTACCTCGCTTTCTAGGTTTAGATGGAACAAGACTCCATCCAAATAGTAGAACGTAATCATGAGTTAGATGAATAATGTTAAAATTTTTGGTAACATCAATCCATCATGTTTACACAAGATGAGCACAATTAGTGATAAAGATAAGGTTGATGAGAAGGATGAGTGCAGAAAATACCTTGTTATGAGATAAATTTTAGGGTTAAATATGAAGGCGATTAAATAAAAAGGGGACATTACCATGGCACTAATTTTATGGGTAGCATTTTTTAGTTTATAGGTGCATAATCATGTTTTAACTAATATGATAGTTGAAGAATGCTAAGTTATTGGTTTCAACTATATAAATACAATTGACAAGTCCAATGAAAGGGTAAGGATTAGTTGTAGTTTTATGGGGGAAACTTGTGAGATGTTGAGAGATGGCCACACAACACTACCACTAGCATAGTATGAATAATTCCATATATTATATTTATTTATTAGACACACCTAAAACCACAATAGCATCTCAAGTAAAGATGTTATTACGAGTACTAATTTTCACATTTTCAAGGACATTATTAACAATGTAAAAGAAGTCTCAATGCAACATCACTTTACAGATACTCTTATATTCTTAATCATAGATGCTTTGGTGGAGATTTCTCTATGTTTCTATGGATGTTTATATGATTGCAATTATAGACTTTTTTTTTTGTTGTAAGTAAAAACTATCACTTTATCAGCCAAGTTACCACCCAAACGAGAAAAACTTTAAAAATATGGAGAATTTGAAAATGAACTATTTTGGTGGAAACTTGGGTGGTATCTTATCTAAAATATTATAATGAAAGAATTCTCTAAGTTGTGTAATTAAACATAGCATAAACCTACAATAGGGAGAGTTGTTATATCAAATGAAGCATTATGTAGGCCTCCATTATTGAAGAATGATTCAGAGATAAAATGGTAAATTATAAAAAAAAATAGATAAAGGGTACATATTTCCTAATTGATTTCCTTATGGAACTACTAGTGTATTAGTTTTGAAGAAAAATAGCACGTGGATAATGTGTGTGGATTATCAACTTCTTATGAAAATCACCATTAAGCATCGATATATAGAACCACATGTTTATGGTTTTTTAGATCAACTCTAGGGATAAAAATTCTTCAGTAAGATCAATCTAGCATTTGGTCATCATTAAATTGTATCAAGCTATATGAGACATAGAAGGAAACCTTTAAAATGTGCCAATGCAAACTTATACAAATTTGCTTCTAGAAAATCCTCCACATTTAGTAAGATCGACCTAGCATCTGGTTATAATTAGATTGTATATGATATATGATACATAGAAGGCAACCTTTAAAATGTGTCAATGCAAACTTATACAAATTTACTTCTAGACAATCCTCCACACTTACACCAAGGGTTGCTTGAATGGTTGGTGATGTTGTTCAATCTTATCAACACACCTATAACAATCACGACAATGACGAACAAAGCACTAATACAATATCTTGCCTCATTTCTTTATCATGAACATAGTTATCGACTTGACGAGAATTGTGACCTTAAAATGAGAACTCTAACTTTATAAACCCATACTCTTGGGCCAAAAACATAAAAATCAACCTAAAAGTAGAAAAGTAGTACTACCAACATTAGCATTTTTTATTTTAGGTTAAAATTACCATCTTTTGCAACCATGGCCTTAATAACCTCGTAATGTTGCCAACAAAAAACCCTAAAATCAACCCCCGAATCGAAAATTGGCACAAATAACAACACATTTTTTTTCGAACTGGGCGGGGCAAGGTGGGGGAGGGTTCAAAATTACAACTTATTTAAAACCATGGCCTTAACAACCTCTATCATTGCAACAAAAATCTTAAAATCAACTCCATAGTCAAAAAGTGGTGCTACCAATTGCACCCATTTTTTTCTAGGTCTAAATTGCTTCTTCTTTGAAACCCATGGTCTTGACAATCAAAATTTTAAAATCAACCCCCAAATCAAAAAAAGATTGTGTTTGTAACATCCCCATTACCAGCTACTCAACAAAAATTTGTTATGATACCCATTGTAGCATCCCCAGCCCCGAGTTGGGTAATGCCACATAAAATTTCCAACTTTGATACCATAAAAATAAAAATAAAATGCTCTACATATGCACATAATTATGTAGAATAACAACAAATATATATATTCATAACAATACAAGAAAAACCCATAACAAAAATACACAATTATTCACACACTAAATAAATAAAATACATAGAAGACACTTATTTGTTGTAAAATTTACCAACTACTTGCAGACCTCAGACTTTCCTCCCAACCATAGAATTTGTTGCTCATAAACTCTCAGCAACAAGTCACCCTCGAGTTGGGGCTAAAACTCCACCAAGGGAAAGGAATCCTAAGCCAATCTAAGTTATGTCCACAACGAAAATGCTCGAACTAAGGTGTTAAGTCTAGCATTAGAGGAAATTTTGGGCTAAAATGGGCCTTATAAGAAAAAATATGGTTGATGAGTTGGAAATTCAATAACCAGTACAATTTCAAAATTGAAGTTTATTTGGTACATTTTTATTTGACAATAGTTAACCACACCTTGGAGAAGATCTTGGTAAAATCATCCTTGATATGATAAATATTGTTAAGACACCAAATATTTAATATTTTATAATACCACCACCTCTAGATATTAAAAAAAATTATATTCCCCTTTGATATCATAAATATTCTTGAGACACTACATGCAAAATATTCGCTAAATCATTAATATTTTAAAATACCAATGTCTCCACATATTTAAAAATAATAATAATAATTACTTTATAGTCGATCATTTTGGAATATGAAAATGATTTTATATTATCAATATGTTTAAGAGAAAAAATAATATTTTGATTTAAGAAAAAAAAATACATATATTTTAAAGCAATGAGAATTGGAATACTATAGATTTAAAATATATTTAAAATTACTTTTTAATTGGAATGAGTTAATAAATGGACAAAGTCAATTTTTTGTTTAATATTTTTTCAATCATAATCATCTTAAAATGTGTAAAAAATTTTGGGGAAAAATACTATGAATTATAACAAAATTGATGTCCACTTATCAACGTTATCATTTAATTATCAGCTAAAAGCTAAAAACAATATAATATTAAAAAAATAATAATAAARAAAAAATAATTTCTTATCTCATTATTAAAATATAACAAAAGGAAGATCCAATAAAATTGCAGTAAGTATATTATCATTACAAGTTAATAAATTGCAATAAATAAAATTATCATTATAATTTAATTAAAATGGAAAGCATACATTAAAACATAAATAAAATTATCATTTTAGTAAAGATTAAATCATTTTWTCAGTACTTAATTTAATTTAAATAAATATATGAAAAATAATAATTTGGATATTTTTTATTGGAAAATGATAAAATCATTCAAATTAAATAAAACAATAAAGAAAAATGGTTAAAATAAGTTTAGCTAGRTTAATTTWAAAAAATTAGAACAAATGTAGTTATTGTGAACTATAAAATAGYTAAAATTTGATTATAGTTAAAAATATACTTTAATAAGACAAATTTTTATTATGATTATAAAAAAATGTTTCATTATAATGATATGTTTAATTGTTTCATTATAATCATTTTAGGATAATTTAATTATAATTAAAAAAATATTTTAATAAGATAAGTTTTTCATTATAATGATATATTTATATAATGAGATATTATATGTGTGGTGATTTTATCATAGTAATAAAAGTGATAATAGTAATAATGAAATGTTATTTTATTTACATCATTATTTAAATTATATTTTTTAATTATTATCAACTAAATTTTAATAATTTATTATTAGATATTGAAAAATACTTGTGCAACTCAATAAATTTAAGATGATATAAATTTCAAAAATAAAAAAATTATGTTTATTGTATGTAAGTTTATCATTTCTTGTATGTGCACAATAAATGATAGTTATCATTTCTTGTATGTGCACAATAAATGATAGTTATCATTTATTGTATGTGCGCAAGAATTTAAAATTCTCATTATTATTTTTAACTCTCACATCTTAACTCTATATTAACCCAGCTTACATGGAAAACATCAATAATGGAGTAATATAGCTAAACCTACACTAGATACACCTCTAAATTAGTGTGATGTGGCATATGATTTTATTATTTTATATTTTCCTTAGGAGGCCCATTTTGGGCCAAATTTTCTAAAATGGCAGACAACCTACAGTCTCTCATTCCCCACATGTTTGTCCCACCCCAAGAAGTGTGTCCCTTATCTGCTCAACAGTTCTTTCACTGCCCCACTTCCCTTCCAGGGATTCAACATAGGGTGGACAGGAAGTCTCACAACCATGTAGCTGCAGCTTGGCACCTTGGGAAAATAATTCCCACCAGTTCTCTTGCCTGGAGAGAATGCTCATAGGCCTGACAACCCACTTATTCAATTGCACTTGGGCCTAAAACTCTCCTCTTCAGTCCAACACCCACAGGCCTGACAACATGCTTCTTCCACCCAAACCCCTAAGGAATTATTAGGTATAATCAACTCCCCAAAACTCTCAGGTACATGTACAACTATGGATGGCAAGAGTTGAGTGAATGATTGGTAAGAATGGAAAGAATGATGGAAAATACATTATTTCCCTACAATATATTTGCATGCCTTTAACTTGACACTTGTCACCTTATGAACTATCTTGACTCCACTTGGTGACTCATTCCCAACCTTTAGGAACTTAGGATAAATAAATATCCCATAATTTGGACTTTCGAAAATATTATTATAATATTTCCTTGGCTTAAGCCCCCCTTGGCTTAGCCCCTTCTCCTAGACCCTTAGCCCCCTTTCCCTTCTAGTGTGGATTTCTATCCCCTCATGTTATTTCATCTGACTGTGTTTGCAGTAGTGACATATTTTATTAATATCATTGTCTGTGGTTACATTTTACAATGATAGGCTCACTGGCCTTTTAACATCCAGGCTCTCCGTCCTTTAGTCACATAGGCACTATGGCCTCAAAACACATATACAAAGGCACTCTAGCCCAAATTATCTTGGCTCACCATCCTATATGTACATTACAATTGGGGTTCGGACTAGGGGGTATTACATTCCCCTCCCCCTTATTTATGCATTTTCATCAGTGCATTATATACACATGTACAAACAAAATATTCAAAAATCTTCAAAAAGATGTGGGTACTCTTCCCACATAACATCTTTGTTATCTTAGGTTGCATCCTTAGGACCATATCGGGTCCATTGGACCTTTACTAGCCCTACGAATCGATTCCATAGTTGCTTGATCTTTCATTCCAATATGCAAACCGACTGTTGCAAATCGTCTTCTTGCTCCACATGAATCACATTCTAATCAATGACATGATTAGCATCACGTACATTTTTTTAAGAAAAGATACATGGAATACATTATGAATGCACATGGATGTAGGTAGTGCAAGCATGTATACAACATGACCAATTCTCTCTAGGATTTCAGAAGGTCCACAATATCGCGCTGCAAGCTTTGAACAGTTCCCCAACTTCAAGGAACTTCTTTTAGCNTGGAATACATTATGAATGCACATGGATGTAGGTAGTGCAAGCATGTATACAACATGACCAATTCTCTCTAGGATTTCAGAAGGTCCACAATATCGCGCTGCAAGCTTTGAACAGTTCCCCAACTTCAAGGAACTTCTTTTAGCCTTCACTTTCAAGAACACATGGTCACCCACTTTGAACTCTCTGTGAGTTATGCCTTTATCAACATATCTTTTCTGCCTGTCTTGGGTAGCCTTTAAATTATGCTTTATTTTCATCATCTGTACTTCCATTTCCCTAAGTAATTATGGCCCAACCGCTACTATGTCTGTTGGGTTGTCCCAACTCATCGGTGTGTTGCACTTTCTTCCATAAAGTGCCTCAAATGGGATCATCTTTAAAGATGCTTAGTACCCATTGTTATAAGCAAACTCAACCAAGTGTAGATAATCTTCCCATTTTGATGGTTTATCCATCACATACATCCTCAACATGTCCTCGATCACCTGGTTGACTCACTCTGTTTTCCCATCTGACTTTGGATGATATGTTGTGCTAAATTTCAAATTTGTACCAAATCCTTTAAATAATCCATTCCAAAAGTTTGATGTAAACTTGGAATCTTTGTCAGAAAGAATTGTCTTAGGCACACCATGAATCCTGGCAATTTCCCTCATATAAATATATGCAATGTTGGTTGCCTTGTGAGTTAACTTCACTAGAATAAAATGGGTGTCTTTAGTAAGCTTATCCACCACCACCATGATGGGATCATGTTGCTTGGTCTTCTGGGTAGCTTATTGATGAAATCCATTGTGAAAAATTCCAATTTCCACTTAGGAATGGACAATGGCTGTATCAAACCAGCTGGGTGCATGTACTCAGCCTTGACTTTTTGACATTCTAAACACCTATCTATATAATCAGCCACTTATTTCTTCATATCGTACCAATAATATTGGCTCTTGACAGTTACAATAGTTTTCCAGTAACCTTGGTGCCCAACATAAGGCACATTATGCATTTCTTTTAACACCATATTTTTTCAACTGCTAAAAATTTGGCACATAAACTCTTCCCCTGTACATGAGGATTGCATCCTCTCTTAGCTTATAATTTTTAATTTTCTATTGTAAATTACCTTGATGTAATTTTTAGCTTTATTTCCATATAATATTGATATGACTTTGTAGGCTCTAAAATTATGTCTTTCATATCATATTTATACATGTTAATGGTTGTGGCATGCATCGCATGCACCCTCCTATTGAGTGCATCAACCACCTTGTTCTCTTTACCATTGATATGATTTATATCAAAGTCATACTCATTGAGGAACTCTAACCATCTATTTTGCCTAGCATTTAAAGTTGGTTGTCCAAACAAATATTTCATACCACCATGGTATGTCCTCAATTCAAATCTCTTTCACATGAGGTAGTGCCTCTACATCTTCAGGGCATGCACTATGACTACCAATTCTAAGTCATGAGTAGCATAGTGTCTTTCATGCTCTTTTAACTTCCGTGATTCATAGCACGCCACATGCCCATTATGGCTTTAACTTCCTTGATTCATAGCACACCACATGCCCACTCTGGCTAAGGACTCCTCCAAGCCCTTCTTTGCATCCATCAATGCGCACAACAAAATCTTCATTAGGATCAACAATCTTCAAAATGGGTGCAATTGTCAGCAAGTTTTTCAAGTGCTAAAAACTTCTTTCACATTCAATGGTCCATTCAAATCTCACACCCTTCTTTTGAAAAGATGTGATTGGGTGTGCAATCTTTGAGAAACCTTAAATAAATATTTTCTAGTACCCTGCAAGTCCCATGAATGATCTCACCTCAGAAATATTCCTTGATGTTGGCCATCCTTCAATGGCTCTTATCTTTTCCAGATCCATCGTTATCCCTTCCTATGAAATAATATCGCCCAAGTAATGTATATGCCTCTGATAGAATGAGCACTTGCTCAACTTTGCATATAATTGATGTTCTCTCAATACTTGTAGCACCATCCCCAAGTGTTTTTCGTGCTCTTATTCAGACTTAGAATAAATAAGTGTGTCATCCAAAAATACAATGACAAAATTATCTAAGTAATCTCTGAAAATATCATTCATTAAACACATGAAGACAATTGGTGCATTTGACAACCCAAATGGCACCACTGTGAACTCATAATGGCCATACCTTGTTTTGAAGATTGTCTTGTTGTTATCTTCTTCCTTAATTCTCACATGATGACACTCTGATCTGAGGTCAATCTTGGAGAATACCTTGGCATCTTTCAACTAATCAAAAATATCATATATCCTTGGAAAATGATACTTGTTCTTCTCTGTCACCTTATTGAGCTGCCTAAAGTCAATGAAAATCCTCAACATTCCATCCTTCTTCTTCACAAACAACACTGGGCACCCAAAGGTGACACACTTGGTCGTATATATCATTCCCTCAAAATTTCCTCAAATTGCATTTGTAATTCCTTCATTTTTGGTGTACTCATCCTATAAGAAGTCTTGGATATTGGGGCTACTCCATGTTGAATCTTCTTTCAAACCTAGGTATGATCTGATACCATGTTGAAATTTACCTCAACCTAGCACCCGACAGTTAATTCCAATCAAAATACATTTCCTAAATTAAATCATAGCTAAGTTACTCAACGAAAAATGCAATAGAAACATAAACAAGGAAACCAAATCAAGCACATAAGAACACCAAGAATTTTGGGTAAACCCTTGGAAAAAACCACGAGGGAAAACCAATCCAATCATTCTTTTATTAAGGTTAAATTAGGGTTCCCATAACAAGGATAATGGCCCACTGAGAGAATTATACACTGCAGACAACCCTGGAGACTCATGTGCTTTTGTACAGCCTTGTACCAACATGTTTCCCAATACATCTGTGACTTTTCCCTTCTCTGAATTGCGGACATCTGCGAATTTCCCTTCTCTAACCTGCATATATCCACAACTGTCAACATTGAGACTCATGGATGTGTATGGAAATCTTATACGACAAACTTTGTACGACTATGCTCTTCCCTGTGGCTTTTGTCCTCTGAAACCTACCTATGGTTGCTTATGTTGTCTCTCCTCCTTGACCTGTATGACCTCTAGATGAAAGTCCTTCTTGACCTATCAAGATATTGAATCATGTTCCTTTGTGATCCAACCTTCTCATCAATACTTGGATGAACTCTCTTCACCCCACTAATGAGATCTCCTTGCTCTAGTGTAAGCAAAAGTCCTTCTTTGCTCCTACACTCCTCACACTAGCAAAAGTCCTTCTTTGCTATCCTCAACCTTGGTCTCACCAAGTCTCTCAAAATTTTATCTCACACAAGTCCCTACCTTGGTCTCTCACCAAGTCTCACCAAGTCTCTCGTCAACAGTTTCAACCATGTCGACTCCCTCAACACAAGTGTCTTCCTCCTTCTCCTAGCCTTGCTTTTATAATCATGAGTTACAATATATTTCTAATATTCAAAGTGAACTACAGTTGAGATTACTTCTCATACCCACTTAAGATTTAGATTACATGTTGCATTCTAAGCATGTCCTTAAATAACTCGATTCAGTAATAAATATAATCTTACTTTAATTAATACCTTCCAACTAAAGTAAACTCAAGACTAGAATATTTTCGACTACTTCCACATGCAAAACACATTCATATGTGGAAGTACATGTCTGATGCTACCAAAACATCAACACTCCCTCTTAGCGAGGAAGGTACTTCTCCCACCTGGATTTTTCTCTATCTTTGCTACCAAATCCTCTACCATGCATGATCTCCAATATACTTGATTGGTTGCTCCCTCTGACACAGAAGCTATCCCTGCCATGATGGTTTGACATGTCTCTGAAGACTCACTACCTTTGAAGATGCTCCTAGAAGTCTCCTACTCCTGAGCATCCTGCATGGCAATCTCATGCCATGACTCCTTGACTGACTTGGAAGGCTTCTCCTTCCCACCTGAACCTGAAGGTTGACTCCCTCTGAGTTTCTCAACCTTCGGAGCTACCTGCTCCCTATTTTATGTCACTATGTTGTTGGAAATTTCTCTCATAGGTTGGCCCTTTAGCCTATATAAGTTTCTCTCTCTAACTCCAAAGAAAATTGCTTTGTCTGAGCTAGATATTATGGGCATGATAAGCGCCTTTCCATCCTAAAACGTTACGTCAAATCCCTTCTTCCCAATCATTGATACTGAGATCACACTCCTCTCGAGTTTTGACACCCATAAAACATTATGCACTCTCAATGTGTCTCCTGACTCCGTCCAAAATGGAATTATTTGAAATCCCTTCACCGCATGCTTGGTCCCCATACCAAATTCCACATGCATCTCTGAATCAGAATTTTTGAAGCTCTCGAACACCTCTCATGCTCCTTTCATATGACATGTAGCTCCACTATCTATCAATCATGCATCAGTTGACATGATTCCCACAGAAGTATGAAAAACAAGTAAGAACTCTATATGTTCAAACTTCTTGCAAAACTTGTCCATTTGAGCCTTTGTCGACGTATCTACCTCTGATTGCATTTCATTTCCCCCCTTATATATGTGCGAACATTTCCCTGCATAATGTCCAAAATTGTGACATGCAAAGCACTTGACTTTTCTTATGTCCTTCTTCTTCTTTCCATTTTGAGCAGTCGACTCTCCATTGGAAATATCCCTGAACTTTACCTTCCTTTCCTGATTGGAAAGCCTAGCAAAGTTCTCATCGTAAATCCTCTTCAAACCATCCATGGACTCTAACCAAGTCTCCTCCTAAATAAAATCATTCCATAGTTTATCAAACCCTGATACTATCTCTAGTGCACAAATCCCTTGCACAAAAGTTTCCCAAGACTTGGGAATACCTCTCAACACTACATTTACCAACTCAACATCATGTATGGTCTCACTAATCACTGCAAGTTGATCTCAAATCTGCGTAATATTCATAAGATAATTCACAACCGTGTCCTCACTAGACATCTTAACAACTTGAAGTTGGTGCTTCAAATGTAGCAACCTGACTATATTCTTCTTTTGGTATAGACTCACCAAAGCATCATACGTTTCCTTGGCAGATTTATTCTCATAAATGTGCAGAATTAAGTGATCATTTACCAATTCTAGCAACACCCGCTTGGCCTTCAATTCCTTCTTCTTGTGAACCGCCAATTCCTATGAATCAATAGGAGTTGCAACAACATCCTCAACATACTCTTTGAGGTCATTCTCCTCTAACAGAAGAAGAATCCTTGCCTTCCAAGTCTGGAAGTTTGTTTCCCCTTCTAWGTTGTCCTCAATATTCAATGTGTTCACCATCTTCAAGATCTAATCTGATAACCCCTTGTTGGAACTACCATGTACTGTCCTATACGGACTATCCATGACTTTCCCTTCTTTGACCCGYGAATATCCGTGACTTGTCCTTCTGTGACTCACGGATGTTTGTGAYTGTCTACACTRTGACTCATGGATGCCTCTATATACCTACAAAAACACATGTTTTGTCTAACACTATCGTTTCCCTGAAAATATGTCATTTGATTTCCTCTGTTGGTTATCTACCTGATAAGATCTTTCCTCTTGGTTTCCTCCCTCAAGAGACTAGGCTCCCTCTTTCCTTCAAATCCTCGGCTCTAATACCATGTTGAATCTTCTTTCAACCCTAGGTATGATCTAATACCATGTTTAAATTTCCCTCAACCTAGCACTCGACAGTTAATTCCAAGCAAAATACATTTATTGAATTAAAGCACAACTAGGTTACTCAACGAAACATGCAATAGAAGCATAAACAAGGAAACCAAATCAAGTAGATAAGAACACCAAGAATTTTGGGTAAACCCCAAGAAAAATATTGGAGGGAAAACCAATCCAATGATTCTTTTATTAAGGTCAAATTAGGGCTCATGTAACAGGGATAATGGCCCACTGAGAGAATTATACATTGCAGACAAACCTGGAGACTCATGTGCTTCTATATAGTCTTATACCAGCATGCTTCCCAATACATTTGTGACTTTCCCTTCTCTAACCTGCGAACACCCGCAAATTTCTCTTATCTAACCTACAGATATCCACGACTGTCTCCACTGAGACCCGTGGATGTGTACGTAAATCTTGTATGACAAACTCTGTATGGATTTTCTCTTCCCTGTGGCTTTTGTCCTCTAAAACCCACCTGTGGTTGCTTATGTTCTCTCTCGTCCTTGACCTATATGACCTCTAGACGAAATTCCTTCTCCACCTATCAATATATTGAATCATGGGCCTTTGCAATCCAACCCTCTCATCAATACTTGGATGAACTCTCTTCACCCAACCAATGAGATCTCCTCACTCTATTGTAAGCAAAAGTCCTTCTTACTCCTACACTCCTCACACTACCAAAAGTCCTTCTTTGTTATCCTCAACCTTGGTCTCTCACCAAGTCTCTCATAACTGTATCTCACATAAGTCCCTACCTTGGTCTCTCACCATGTCTCTCGACCTCGACCTCTCGTCAACAGTCCCGACTGTGTCAACTCCCTCAACACAAGTGTCTTCCTCCTTCTCCTAGCCTTGATTTTATAATCAGGAGTTACAATCTATTTCTAATCTTCAAAGTGATCTATGGTTGAGATTACTTCTCACACTCACTTAAGATTTAGATTACATGTTGCATGCTAAGCATGCCCTTAAATAACTCAATTCACTAGTAAATACAATCTTACTTTAATTAAATCCTTCTAACTAAAGTAAACTCAAAACTAGAATATTTTTTACTACTTCCACATGAAAAACACATGCCTATGTGGAATTACATATTCGATGCTACCAAAACATCAACAATACATGCATTAGATTAATAGAGAAATCGATATCTCTCTTGGGTGGCAACCTCCGTATTTCTCTAAAGACATCTTCAAACTCTTTTAGGATTGCATAGTCTTTAATATTTGGCACTTTATCCTTAGGTGCCTCCTCCATATGTGCTACAAATATTTGGCATCCTTTTCTGAAGCTTTTCTTCAACTACAAGTTTGAAACTTCTCTGATAGTTACTTCCCTTGGAATACCCTGAATTGTCCTCAAGTTCCCTTCCTCATCCAAGCAGGTAAATGCCTTATTATATCAGTCTAGAACAACATGATGTTTTCCCAACCAATCCATACCAATTAGACAGTCATATGATCCCAAAGGTATGCTATTCAAATCTTCCCTTGTTCTCATCCCATTCATGTCCATATGATGTTCTTTAACCATCTCATTAATTTTTCTCTTAGTTCTTATAACTAGTTGTACCAACCAAGATTTCCCAAGATTGCTTCTTGGCAAATGAAATCTTTCCACCATCTTAAGATCTAGATAACTATGACTAGCTCCTAAATCAAATAAAATAACAATGGGTTGGTTGTTGATCTTACCTTCCACTTCAATCATATGAGACTGAAATTCAAATTGTTTGTTATCCAGGGCTACATAGATCCTTGATATGTTTATACCCATGTCCTCCATTGTATTGGTTTGTTGTACATTATGAACAATCCTCACTTTTTCAACTCTATGAGGGAAATATTGGTACATGTGATCTCCCTCACAACCCCAACACTTCATAGGTTGTTGCCTTGGTATTTTCCCTATTGTTTCTATCATTTTGGGCTCCTTGGAAGCTAGTTCTCCCTGAGAATTATTTCTGAAGAATGATGGCTTGGCCCCCTTCTTCATCTACTCATTCTTTCCTTTCTTCTTGTCTTCCCAAGCCTTTTGGAAAGTTGGTATTCCTCCAAGTTGATCATAGAGGCATTTATCCCTCCTTATGATTTCCTCTAGTGTCTTGGGATCATCATATTGTATCTTATCACTGGAAATTGATGGCAACCCACTTAGGTTCCTTTGAATCTTAACTTGTTCATCATTGACAAAAGAAATGTATTTCAGCAATTCTAAGAATCTCCTTTCATACTCATATATGGTCATACTCCCAAGCTTGAGTTCAAAGAACTCCTTCATCTTCATATCCTAATAAAGCTTGGTCAAGTATTTATTTTGAAAGAATCTTTTGAACTCCCTCCAAGTAATCTTCTTCTCATCAATGTGTTGCACTTGCACAAATTGATCCCATCACATTGATACTTTCCATTTGAGCTAATAGATTGTAATTCTCCCTTCTACCCGTGAGTAATTATGTAACTTAAAGTACTTCCTCATTCCCAACAACCGGGTATCTTCATCTTCATATTTCTTATGCTCACCATCAAAGGTAGGAGGCTTGATCTTATTGATTTTTCCCTGCATTTCATCTACTCCATACCTTCTCTTATTATTTTTGATAGGAGATGGACTTGAACTAAATGTGTGCTCTCTTAACAGAATTCCTTGGGGAGTGATGATTTCTATCAATGCTTCTTGTTTCTCTTATTTTATCATGAGACCTATGACTCCTTGACTTGCTTGATTATGTCTCCTTATCCATTTTCTTCTATATTTTTTCCAAGCTCTGTAGCAACTTGATGTTGAAGCCATCTTATTGCTCCCTGGATTTCATAAGCCTCTCATTATCAACCTTATAAATTTGGACATCTTTTTGAAGGCTCTTGATGGTATCCACCAAGTTCATGCTCTCCTCCTTTCCTTCTCTATCCTCATTGGATTATGTCCCCTCATTACCCATGTTGACATACAACCCTATGGCCTCATCTACATGGTTGTAGGTTCTCTATGCATCTTCCATGCCTCTGATCTTTGTGTTGATCCTTTTCTGATCTATTATACTTGTCTTTAACTCTACAAAATGTGCAGGCAATAAGACTTGTTAGAATAAATAAATTTAACGAATCTATTAGTTTATGCATCATTCTGATCTTTTTAATACACCATAAATAGTATTTATGATCTCTTGTGAATGTGATTATCCAATTCACGCTTCTGGGTGAATATCTGGAATCCTTTGTCTGAGACATTTCCAACAACTGCTTTCTTTCTCAATTATGAGTTACAAGCAGAAATTTATGGTCATTTTACCTTTACCCATTTACTTCTTTGCACCCTATTTAACCACGTGTACTTTTGATTGTGCCCATGCATCATTTACACCAACTCCTTTGGAATTTTGACAAGATATCAGTTGGATTCCTTCATGTCCATATTTTGGACATTCTGACCAATTTTCACCTTCATCTGAGCTTAAGGTTGCTAGATACAACCTGTGAAGTTTAAGGCTCATTTATCTTTATAGCCTTGAATGTTACAGGTGTCTTCTATGTCCTCCTGTGCATTTTTAGGTGCCCATATTTCTATTTTGACTCCATGGTTGTCTTCTATGGCTCAAGATATTTTCGTAGACTCCTCTTGTGCCCCAATCTGATCCCAAAGTAGGAAGATATGGCCCTCAGAAGTTAATTGGGTCTCAAAATTTACCTCGCATTGTTTGGCTTGTAGTTCCCTCATACTAGCTCCATTTGAGGAACCATTTACACTGTTAGAAAGCTCTCTCTAAGCTCTTTTATTGAAGCTACAAAGACACAGTGTTCATTCATACACTTTATTCTTTTGGTTTTTGGGTAACTAAAAATGTTGTTTAGGCCTTCAAAAATAGCCTGCAAATACATGACCTGGAAAACGTTGTAATTTTCTGAGAAAATTAACTTATTTTTTGTTAAGATGGATGTTAATATCGCATTTTGGGTCCACTTGGTACCCAAAGATAATTCCCTGTCAGCCTCCTGACCCACCTGGTTTGGCCCTGTTAGCCTAAAACACTTTCTCTTACTTCTTTCTTTTACGTAGGTATTAAAATTCAATAAAATAATAATACTTTTGCAGACCCACCTTCCTAGTTGGCACATTTCTGACCACGGATGGGACAAGGGTCCCACCTTGAATGTCAAAGTCCCACGTGGCACCTTTTTATCGGTCACGAGGATGGSTGGGTCCCATCCCACACTTTTTTTCCTTAGTGTGTGAGAACTTGCATGTTACCCCAGATCCGACAACTGATATCGAGCAAGATCAACGGTCGAAAGGCCATGTCACACCCCAAAAGTACKTGAAGTTCAATATATCTTTGGGTCTCGATAGTGGTTTCCCCATGCTACGTGGAAAAATTTGGGTGGTGTCGCATGGCACAAAGAATGGAGCCAAAACCACTCTGCCCCCATGCCATAGTGGTATATGGTATCAGCTAAAYCACCTACGTACATAKCTCCCACGTTACCCACCACATCAYAATAACGTCATGTACAGAAAAATACTCAAATTTACCCAATTTTTGAATTTCTCCAAAATTCCTAAAAATGCATAATTTTGAAATTATTTTCACGACCACCATTGAAGCTCTGTAATTGGCTTTGTATGGCCAATTTTAGCCCTGTACATATCAATTTGACCTCTGCACATAACCAATTACATCCATGTGTGACTAATGGGCATTTCTGAGAACGAATTTCACTCGAATTCACTTAGAAATTTGGGATTTTTGCCAAATTTCCCCATGTCCACTCTACAATTCCACAATTCGACCAATTACAATCCTAAAAATGCCCAGATTGAGATTAAATTGGAGACTTTTAATCCCTCGCTAATTTTCCTCAATTACTCATGAAATTTTCCGTAATTTCACTACAGTAATTTTGACAAACATGTTGTAGACATCCCTTTCAATCATTTTGTTGAACAGTTTGCATGCAGACTCAAACTCAACTTCAGTGTTCTGTCTATGGCCCATACAAGCTCAGTGTTGAACCTATGGCTCTGATACCATATTGTAGCGTCCCCATTACTAGGTACTCAAAAAAAAATTTATATGATACCACATTGTAGCATCCTCGGCCCCGAGTTGGGAAATGCCACACAAAATTCCCAACTCTGATACCATAAAAATAAAAAGAATGCTCTGCATATGCACAGAATTGTGCAGAATAACAACAAATATATATATTCATAACAATACAGGAAAAACCCGTAACAAAAATACACAATTATTCACCCATAATAGAGATACACAATTATTCACACAGTAGATAAATAAAATATACAGAAGACACTTATCTGTTGTAAAATTCACCAACTGCTTGCAGACCTCAAACTTTCCTCCCAATCATAGACTATGTTTCTCATAAACTCTCAACAGCAGGTCACCCTCAAGTTGGGGCTAAAACTCCACCAGGGAAAAGGAATCCTAAGCCAAGCTAAGGTCTGTCAACAACCAAAATGCCCAAACTAAGGAGCCAACTCTAGCAGGCAACCTACAGTCTCTCATTCCACACATGTTTGTCTCACCCAAGGAAGTGCCCCCCTTCAACAACAGGTCGAACAAGAAGTCTCAAATCCCTATAGCTACAGCTTGGCACCTTGGGAAAACAATTTCCAACTGTTCTCTCACTTGGAGAGAATGATCACGAACCTGACAACCTGCTTCTTCAATAGCATATAGGCCTGACAACCTGCCTCTTCAGTCCAATGCCCACAGTCCTGACAACATGCTTCTTCCATCCAAACCCCCAAGGAATTATTGGGTATAATCATCTCCCCAAAACTCTCAGGTACAAGTACGACTATGGATGGCAAGAGTTGATGAATGATTGGTAAGACTGGAAAGAATGATGGAAAATAAATTATTTCCCCACAATATATGTGCATGCCTTTAACTTGACGCTTGTCACTTTATGAACTAGCTTGACTCGACTTGGTGACTCGTTCCCAACCTTTACGAACTTAGAATAAATAAATATCTCATACTTTGGACTTTAGGAAATATTATTATAATATTTCCTTGGCTTAGCCCCTTTCCTAGACTCTTAGTCCCCTTTCCCTTCTAATGTGGGGTTCTGGCCCCCCATACTCTTTCGTCTGGCTAGGTTTGCAACAATGATGTATTTTATTAATATCATCATGTGTGATTACATTTTACAATGATAGGTCCACTGGCCTTTTAGCATCTTGGATCTCCAACCTTTAATCACACATGCACTCTGGCTCACAGTATCTTGGCTCACTAGCCTATATGTATATTACAATTAGGGTTCGGCCTAAGTGATATTACAGTGTTGGTAACACACCCCACCCACTCCCTCTTTTTAAGGCTTAAATTGCAACATTTTTGAAATCATGGTCTAAAAGCCATGTCGTTTTACAAACAAAATCATTAAAAAAATAGAGAGAAAAAACTAAATTGAGAAAAAAAAACGTTTTTCGAACAATGAAAAATTACATATCTTAAATAATTAAAAAAAAAACATTATTTATGAAAAAATTACATTTAAAATAATTGAAGAAAAAACATAATTTTTTAAAAAATGAAAAACAAAAAAAAATAAGGAAAAAACCATCCCCTACCCTCAATTTAATTCAAAAAATAAATAAAAATATCTAAAGTTGATAAGAAACTATAAAAAAAGAAAAAATAGAATGCAATTGATTAAAAAAATTAAAAAGCCAAAAAATTAAAAAATTAAAACCAACCACGAAGGAAGGGGAGGGCAGGAGGCGGAGGCAGGGCAGGAGGCGGAGGGAGGAGAGTGGGGAGCAGGCTGCGGGGAAGGGGATGGAGAGCGATTTTGGAAATTGCTCCTCGTCCCATCACCAAATGGCCCTGTTTTTCTTTTTTTTTTTTCAATTTTTTGGTTTTAAATTAAATTTTTTAATTGCATTCTAATTTATTTATTTTAGAGTTTTTTTACCAACGTTTTTTTAAACATGGTTTTTTTTTTTCTAATGATTTTTTTTTTAAATATGTTTTTTTTTTTTTTTAAACAATTAAAATGATGGTTAAGAATATTTTTATTTTTTATTTGTTTTTTTAAATTATTTGTTTTTCAACGTGTATATATTATATGTGTGTCTTTTTCATTTTTTCTTTTTCATTTTTTCTTTTTTATTTTTATTTATTTATTTTTAATGATTTTGTTTATAACAATATAGGATTTTTAGGTCATGATTTAAAAAATGTTGTAATTTTAAGTTTGAAAAAAAAGGGTGTGTTATTGATACTACATCTTTTCTATTTGGGGGTTGATTTTAATATTTTGGTTATAAGGGTACGAGTTGTCAAGACCATGGATTCCAAAGAAGTTGTAATTTTCACCCCGAAAAAAAAGGGATTGTTACTAGGAGTGTCACTTTTCAATTCTATAGTTGATTTTAAAATTCAGTTAAAACCATGCATGTTGTTAAAGCCATGGTTTCAAATAAGTTGTAATTTTTACCCCCAAAAAACGAGGTGTTGATGTTGGTGCCACTTTTCGATTTGGGGGTTGATTTTAAAGTTTTTGTTGGCAAGATTACGAGGTTGTTAATGTCATGGTTGCAAAAGATGGTAGTTGTAACCTCGAAAAAAAAAGGGTGCTACCAACAACACCACTTTTCAAAACATGGGTAAAAATGACAACCTAATACAACCTCTAAAAAATGGAACTCTAGAAGATTCTCATCAAATAGTTAACTATGTTCATGTACTAGATGGCATTTCTATAGTCAACCAGATCTAGGAGGATCACTAGCACCATTTGAACCAAGTATTTGTTGCATTGTGTAGAGAAAAGTTGTTTTTCAACATATATGCATCACACATTTAAATATAAAAAACTCTTTTATCCTAAATTTCGTATGAACCAAGATGGATGGATTGAACATTGCTTAGGGAAAGATTTTAACATATCTTAACACAACTCACTTTCCCGTGTACTTAATGCATTTATCTTATATGAACTAAGATGTATGGATTGAACATTGCTTTGGGAAAGATTTTAGCATATCTTAACACAACTCACTTTCCCATGTACTTAATGCATTGGACGACAACCAAACCTATTTAAGTTGGAAAGTCGTGAAATGAGAGGGATTCAAAGAGATTAAGTTACGAGTAGTGGCAACTCCTATCCACTTGACATTCAATAAACTTTTAAAATTTAAGTGGATGCTTTTGAACATATAAAGGGCACAATTTTCATGCAAGATAGAAGACTTATTAACTACCATTTCGAGATTATTTTAGACATTGTACTAATTAATTATTTAATTTATGATCATGAGAAGTATGATCCAGTGCAATAGTAAGCAGTGGGAACATTATTTGATCGACAAAGTGACAATCATTCACATTGATCATAAGTCTCTCAATTTCCTCACACATAGTAATATTGAGAACATGTGCCACATGAAGTAGATTGCCTATTTTGCAGGAGTTAAACATAGAGATACTATATTGGAAAGGAATGATGAGTAAACTTAAAAACTTTATGAGTTTTGTTGACCAAAAATTGGTCATCTATATTTTCATTCTTCTGGAATAATGAAAAAATGATATTAAAAGAAGAAACTTTTTGAACAATAACAAGTTCATTTCGTAGCACTCAGTCTCAGCTTCGCCACGCATTTTTCGGATTGAAAATCCGAGTACGTATGCCCAATATATTCATAATTTTGTCCAGAAGTTTGATAAAGAGATTGCAAAAAGAACTTTGAAAAATAGCAAGAAGAATTTGTCTAAGTATGGTGCACCTTTCCTCTCCATTTTCGAATTTTTTACTAAGTACTCTCCTCACTTAGTCATTTCTTTCACCTTCCATCTCCACACTTAACCAAATTCCTCTCTTATCTCTTCATCTCTCTTCATACTCACATCCCATACTTAGTCATTTTTCCATTTTCTCATTACTCTCATATCCCCTTCACTTCTCATACTTAGCCATTTTTCTACCTTTCATTCCTTACTCTCCTCTCTCTTACTCTCCTTTCAATACTTAACCATTTTTTTCTCTCTCACTCTACTCTCTTCCACTCATTCCATACTTAGTCATTTTCTCCTCTTTCACTCTACTCTCTATACTTAACCATTTTTCTCATTACTCTCATGTTCCCTTAGTCATTTCTCTCATACTTAGTCTCATTTTCCTTTCACTTTTCTTCTCATAATTAACCATTTTTCTCTTTTCTTTCTTCGTTATTCTCCTCTCCATACTTAACCATTTTTCTTTCTTACACTTTACTCTATATACCACATATTCCATACTTAATCATTTCCACGTTCACATTCATATTCTCATTTTCTTTTATTTTCCTTTTCCATATTTCATATAACCCCATGAATTCCTCAAATTATTTTAATATTATTTCTCTTGCCACATATTCCATACTTAATCATTTCCACATTCATATTCTCATTTTCTTTTATTTTCATTTTCCACATTTCATATAATTTTTCTTTTCCATATTTCATATAACCCCATAAATTCCTCAAATTATTTTAATATTATTTCTCTTGCCACATATTCCATACATAATCATTTCCACATTCATATTCTCATTTTCTTTTATTTTCCTTTTCCATATTTCATATAACCCCATGAATTCCTAAAATTATTTTAATATTGTTTCTCTTGTCCTAAGTTTTTTAGACATATATCCAAGAAACACATGGCAGATTCTTATTGACAAATAATTGACCAACCACATAATGACACATGGTGATGTTCGAATGGTTGACTCATATGTTGACTGGGCGTCGATGGAGTATAATTTTGGTCAAAATTATTATTATTAAATCAATTTTCTAAGGGGAGGTGGAGTATTATTTAATGCTCCTTGTTAAGTGTATGTTACAATTCATATTATATACCATTAAGATTCTTAATATCCCAATGAATGTGGGATAAATTTTATGACCAAAAAGTCGAATTTACAAAGGATAAAAATGAAATTCAATCCAAGGGCCCACATTTTCCCATGAACTTAATTTATGGTTGTTCAGTCACGATCTTGCAGAGGCCATAACTTGAGCTCTGGACGACGAAATCGTGCAAATTTTATACCGTTGGAAAGGTATTTCGATGAAGAAGATGTTGGTATAGGTTTTAAAGGTTGAAAGTGGCGAAATGTTTCCCAAAAATTTAAATATCATACACCTTCATTTTTAATGGATTCGCTTAACAACTCAACTTCACGAGGTGATATCTTGAGATCCAAGAGTTGGATTTCGATAAAATTTATATCATTGGAAATATAAGAAAATGAATATAACATATGAAGTAATTTACATGGTTGAAAATTTGATTATCACTTCCATAAAATTAAAACACAGTCCCCCTCTTTTAAAGGAAACTTAATTATTTTTTTGAAAATAAAAGTTTATTTAAAAACTTTTATTAAAAAAAGGAAAATGACCTATTTGAATTATTTGGATGTTAATGATGTGAACTCATTAAAAAAACTTAAATGAGACATTAATTAAAGTGAATTTTTCAAGAAAAGAATTGTACGGGAAATTCAAGAAGGAAAAAACCCTAACTATTCAAGTAGTTAGAAAATTTGATTTTTAAAGAGAAGAAAGACTTCATCAAGGGTTTCATTATTCAAAGGGGTAGGGGCAGAAGATCAGAAGAACAAAATACAACCATCAATATGTAACAAAGTTTATGATCAACAAAGAGAAATCTTCATCTTCTCCACTCTTTTTCTTCTCCTACACCATTTCTCATAGCTTTATGTTTGAATCTCTAAATTGGGCACAAAGCTGAGTTATCGAGTGTTCCTCTTGTATTCTTCAAAAGACTTTTCTTATATGATAATAGATTATTTACAACCATGTATATCACAGTCAAGTATTTTGTAATAAAGAACATATTTCATGAATAAAAACTCCACAAAGAATTACTTTGGGGTTGATTTCGATTGTATCTTGTAACTTTGAATTTTGAGTATAAGGTATTTGAAATTGACCTATAAAATTCTCTTTTTGATCTTGATAATAATACTTTTTTAAAATTCTTTGAGATGATCAAATTATTCTCTCATATTTCTTGTGAAGAAGATATGGATATATTTGTAAGTGATTAAGAAGGTTGTATATTTGATGTTGAGCTCAAATATATTCTGATATTGAAACCCTCCTTCAATATTTTTATGGTAATTAAAAGACTTATTGTTGCACATAAAGATTATATTGGATTATTGAAGAACCATATCATTTCATAATTCCAAGCAATAAAGATCTAGGGTTTGTTGTTTAGCATTCTCCTTATTCCAAGATATCACAGATATATCTTTCGACGAAAGAGTAGTACCGCCTCTATAAAAATGCATGGGGATTTATATCCTCGTGAGGTTGCCATTTTAGTCTTAATATATTCAAACAACAACATTTTTGGCGACCACACTGGGGAGCCATTTATTTTCAAGATATTTGAGGCCCTACTTCAAATCAGATTGAGGAACCAAAATCTCCATGGTTCAATGTTTTGAAAAGAAGATTTAAGAAATTGTTGTTTGTTCTAAATGCACAGAGTTTATAAAAAGATTATTGAAAGATGTTGCAGTGACTTCAAAAAGGCTCAAGAAACCCAAGAAGCACAAAAAATTCGGAAGAATGAACTTCCTGACAACTCCATTGGAAAGACTCAAAAATTCCAAGAAAATGTATATTATGACTCGTCTGAAGAGTTTTTTTCATATCATGATGCTCCTTTACCTTCTTCACCAATCCCATCAATGGTTTCAAGAGATCCAATAAAAGAAACAAGTGCCCAAAGAAGAAGTAAACTACACAAAGGCCCTCTAATTCTACTAGAAGAAAATTTGTAGATGCCTAGTATTCCTATGGAAAACTTTTCTACATCATTTGGAAATAATTTGGAGGATGCAAAGTAACATTTGTATAGATTCAATTGTGCATGTCAAATTTTTAATCTTGCTGAAGACAATATTATATGTCGAATATTTTTACAAACTCTAGGTGGGAATGCTCTTGAATGGCCCCATTCATTGTCACCTGGTACCATTACCAGTTAGGACATATTAGAAGATTCATTTGTTGAAAAAATTTCTCACCCACCCTCTCCCATTTGGACCCAAGATAATGAAGTGACTAATTTTGAAGAAGAATCTAATCAAAGATTGGATGACTTTTCTAAGTCAGGTCATATTGTTGAAAATGAAGATGAAAATTATGATTTGCAAGAAGAAAATTTCAACCTCCTATATACTCCATATCAAGATCTTTAAAGCAGCAAGTTTGAGAATGAAATTGAGGAGCCTCCACCAAATGCACAACAAAATTTCAGCCTTGCAACATATGATGAAGATCCTAAAGAACATTAGCAACAAAAACAATCGGTAGAAAAAATGGATCTTGAGAAGAATAATGAGCAAGATTGTCATACATGAGGGAAGAGTCTTTTCAAAACATTGTTGATGAATCAAGAATCTTGGACACAGATAGTGATAAGGAGAAAGATGAAAGAATATTAATATTGGAAACTCCTCATCCAGTCAAAGACAATAATATTCTTAAGCAACCAAGAATTGATTTCATTGAATCATGGTTCCAAAGCATTGTTGGTGAAGCAATGCAATTAGATTTTGAGTGCACCTGGTTAAATTTTTCTCCAGTACACATTGAGAGTGCCCTTGACTCATTGGTACAAGTTTCAATATGTTTCATAGTTATGGAGTTCATTCCACGAATCAGATCAATGCTTGAATGGCTCCATTGAAAATCTACATATACCTAAAAGTGCCAATTTTTTCCAAGTAAGATAGGGTAGGTAGATCATGTATGTATATAATTTACTTCTTCAATTCAAGTTTTGCATAATAAAGCAGCGATAGGATGGAAACAATATTTGAATATAATTCCATGACAGAAGAAAAATTGCAAGAACTTATTTTGAAGATGACTCCATATCCCAATGGAGATGGCAATTGGTTTTCAAATTTTGGGTTCTTAGTAACCCACAAGGGGTCATTGTTCCATAGTTGGAGCCAGATGTTGACCAAAAATTGGTCATCTATATTTTCTTGCTCATGGAATAATGAAAAAATGATATTAAAAGAAGAAAATTTTCGAATGATAACAAGTCCATTGTATAGCCCTCAATCTCATCTTCACCACACATTTTTTGGATTCAAAATTCGAGTATGTATGCCCAACATATTCATAATTTTGTCCATAAGTCTGATAGCGAGATTATAAAAAGAAATTTGAAAAATGGCAAGAAGAATTTGTCTAAGTATGGTGCATCTTTCCTCTTCGTTTTTGAATTTTTTACTAAGTACTCTCCTCACTTAGTCATTTATTGCACCTTCCTTCTCCACACTTAACTATTTTTCTCTCGTATCCCTTCACCTTCGTTCATACTCTAATCCCATACTTGGTCATTTTTTCATTTTATCATTACTCTCATATCCCCTTCACTTCTCATACTTAGTCATTTTTCTACCTTCCATTCCTTACTCTCCTTTCAATACTTAACCATTTTTCCCTCTCTCACTCTACTCTCTTCCACTCATTCCATACTTAGTCATTTTTCTCTCTTTCACTCTACTATCCTTCCTCACCACTCTTCTTACTCTATACTTCACCATTTTTCTCATTACTCTCATGTTCCCTTAGTCATTTCTCTCATACCTAGTCCCATATTCCTTTCACTTCTCTACTCATACTTAACCATTTTTCTCTTTTCTCTCTTCCTTATTCTCCTCTCCATACTTAACCATTTTTTTTTCTTACACTCTACTCTATATACCACATATTCCATACTTAGCAATTTCCACGTTCACATTCATATTCTCATTTTATTTCATTTTCCTTTTTCATATTTCATGTAACCCCATGAGTTCCTCAAATTATTTCAATATTATTTCTCTTGTCCTAAGTTTTCTGGACATATATCCAAGAGACATATGGCAGATTCTTATTGACAAATAATTGACCAACCACATAATGAAACATGGCGGCATTCGAATGGTTGAATCATATATTGATTGTGTTGATATTATGGTAGTTGCAGGAGGTATTAAACCTCCACGTGTAACCTTGAAAAGAATAGAATATTCTGGGAAGCAAGAAGAAACCCTAAAGCATTGAACATAACCCTAGAAGACAAGTCGACTAAAGAAAATAATTAATATTGAGTTTTTAGCCTCCAAAAAGAGAAGTCGGCCCAAATAGCTAAGGAAGAGCAGTATAAATATAGGATGCCAGAGCTAATTTGGACACACACATCTTGCAACTGCAAAAATCTAGTGTGCACTACAAAAATTTAGTAAGTGCACAAGTCTGGAGAGTAGTTGCAGTTGCAACTACTGCAACTTGTATTTTCGGTTTTAGGATTGGAATTCCTCTTGGTTATGGTTTGGAATTTCTTCCTTGTCCACTAGCTCTGGAGAGAGGTACACTACATTGATTGGCTATTAGGCCTAGGGTTTTCTTCCAAAAATATTCTCTATCAAGGTTAAGGTGCTCGGGGGTGGCTTCGGCCTATGGTTGGGTGAAAATATTGCTATATTGTCTATGGTTAAATGAGCACACCTACTTTTCTAATAGGTTATGGGCCCACGCTATCTTCGGATAGTCTAACCACTGGAAGATAGATTGGGAGGATTTGCTCAGCGACAGTTGTAGTTGCAGTTAATTTTTTTGTTGCAACAAAGAAACCCTAACCCTCTTGTTAAAGCACCTTAAGTGAAGATATTGACCTAATTTATGGATAGCCTAATGTTCCCTAACCTAGCGCACCTCCTGGTACTCTCAGCAAGCTAAGACGTCAAGTTTGAGTTTTTGGTCAAATTCAAAGGTTGACCAGGTCAAAGCAGTCATGACTTACTCTATGAAGTCAGAAAACAAGTTAGAAGGGGCTTATAAATTTAGAGCATGGAAGACAAGGATTCACCTCATCCTTTCCAAKAATAAAGTGTTGTATATCATGAAAGGAAAGATCGTGGAACCACAGTTTGAAGAAGGAAAAGAGAAGGAACCTCAGAACATTGCAATTATGGAGACRTTCAAGGACAATGACATCAATGCCATGAKTATCATAGTGGACTCTGTAAAAGACCACTGGATACCCTACATCTCTCATCTTGACTCATTTAAGAATATGCATGATGCCCTAACTAATCTCTTCYGAGTCAGAAACATTGGACAAGTAATGAGTCTGAAGAATGAGATTCGTGACATGAAAATGAATGATGAAAAACATAACATCATACTTTGTAAGAATATCTYAGTTAAGAGATCAACTACAAGCTATTGAAGAAATAATTTCAAGGAATCAGTAAATACAGTACTCAACAGCCTTCCCAAGACATGGGATGCATTTGTCGCAAGCATGAAAACAAGAAAGTAGTATCTCACATTTGAATAACTTTTGACTTGTTGTGCACAATAAGAATCAAGGATTAGCACAAAAGAGAAATCCCAAAAGAAATACAATGATCAAGCCTTCACAACAAAATTCAAGAATTTAAAGAATAAGAGGAAGTTTGGCTTAAGGAAGGAAACAGACGAAGCATCAGTTGTCGAAGAAAGGGAACCCTCAAAGAAGGCCAAGCAAGATAAAACATACTTGTTCTTCTAAGTCAAGGTAACAATATTATTCAAAGTTCTTGTACATACCATGTTTATATAGTTTATGTACATATCTTGGATATCTATTTCTTAGAAGATAAGATGTTCAATTGAAACAATACCTATGGAAGAATAACAAGATAAGTATTTCTATCACGATGACTACAAGTCAAGCAATACGTATGAAAAGATGAAGTACGTTAACAACCCTTGGCTACAATTCATGTGGAAGCTAGTAAATAAGTAACAACTGTCAAATAAGCTAAAATCATAATCAAACTTGAAAGAGACCTAGAAGAAGTCAAAACAAAAATAAGTCAGCAATCAAGAGGAAATTAGAAAAATACTTGTGACACTTTGCAAAAGGAAATAAGGATGCAGACGGAAGCATGGACTCTCTTAGATGGAGGGAGTTGATTACAAAATTCCAAAAGAAGAGCATGCATTCATGCATGAAGAAAGGATTAGGAGGGAGCTAATCCTAAATGATACGATCTATTGAGGATTATGAAGTATATGTCCATGTTCCAATTGAAAGTAGTAGCCATGATAAGCAACACGTGTTCAGTTTGACTCTAGAAGAAGTCTTCTTCGAAAAGAAGCCTTAAAGTATCATTGGTTTTCCATCTACATCCATGATTCTATGATGAAAGGAAGACGTTGGAATGTTCAGGGAATATAGAAGAACCCATGGACCCAAGAGCTAAAGAGATACATGAGGAAGAACATGAAGATTCCAAGAAAGAAAGAAAAGCAAAAACAACCAGTTTTTATACCGAGAATCATAAGATTACCAACTTGGTTTGAACCCACTAAGAAGCAATCAAGCAGAAGAAATGGAAGTTATGATAAAGAACAATGTATGTAAGAAAATGTGAAAAAAGACTTATGAATGGAAGCATTGCAAGATTCAGAGTTTCTTCCAGAAGGAGGGAAAAGACTATGACAACAACTTGTCCAGTAAACCAGATATACCTCTTGTAGTATCCATGGATTGGAATTTACATGTAAAAGGCTATTATTCCCATTAAAGGAAGTGAGAAAGAAGCTTATACCAGAAAGAGACCCATGTATGTAGATATAAGAAGACCTTGTATGGATTCAAACAACTTGATGCAAAGAATATCATATACAACAAAAGTGTGGTGAAAACTTTCTATGACTAAGATAGTGTATCAGAATAGTTACTCAGAAGTCTGGGATGATGGATTGTTAATCCATGGCAAACTCTCATGATGACAGAAGAAGTTCTACTTGGATATGTTTCAGTTTGATCCTTGCCACGATGTCATGAGCTAGCAGGAAACAAAAGTGATGAATTTGACCATGATATATTATAATGATCAGAGCTATATGAAGCCTTCATAGAAAACCGGTGTTCCATGATAGACCAAAGTACATTGATATCAAGCATTATATTCTCTGTGATGAAGTCCAGAAAAGAGAAGTGGTTCTCCAATATATCTCCATAGATGAGTAGATAGCAGATATTTTGGTAAAGCCTCTATCCAAGATGAAAAAATGTCATACTCACGAAACAAGTTGGGGCTCGTGGAGACAAATTCCTTATTGAAAAAGGAAGAGATTATTCCCAGGTTGGGAGGGAGCTCTGATATGTTATTGATTTATGGAAAATCATTTTTCAGTTTGAAAAATGGTCCAGGATGAGAAGTTCCTTTCCAGTTCGGAAAGTGGTTTGAGATTTCTAATGGACAGGCATTTTCCAGTTCGGAAAATGGTCCAGATTAGACAGTCATTTTTGTAATGAAAATGGTCTGATAGATTGTTGATGTGCCATATACAGTGATTCCCCTTGTGTCCAATGTGGGGGAATGGTCTAGGACAATCATTCTTCTTGGCAGTCACTCTGAGTAGTGTTCAAGTAGAATGGTCTGCATCGTCGGGCAGTCATTCTTTCGAAGTTCACAGTTATGAGTAGTTTCGAAGAATAGTTAGTTTTGGAGGTTGGTGTAGGACAATCATTTCCATTAGGAAATGGTCCGGACAGTCATTCCCTAGGGAAGACTCATTCTATCCAGGTTTCACTATGATTAGTGCCGAAGGAATGACCCATTTAGATGAATGGTCCATATTCAACAATCAGGGACAAGCATTCCCTAGGGCAGACTCAATCTCTACAGGTTGCACTATGATTAGTGTCGAAGGAATGGCCCAATTAGGTGAATGGTCCAGGCTCAGAAATTAGGGACAATTATTCTTCTATGCTTGAGAAGAATAGTCCAAATATCCCATGGCTAATATCCCATGGCTAATGTTTTACCTTCTGAGGGTAGATGCTCTTCCATAACTCACATATGTGAGTGAAAGAATGGCCCAGATGACTCAGTTTATATCATGATATTGTTTTATGCAGGTTGATGTCAGATGATATGATTATTGTGGATATTGTATGTCTCTGGATAGTATATGTATGCTACTATGGTGGATGTGTCCCACTGGTTGTGACTGTTTTTCACTGATTAAGTAGTCGTGTGATACTTGGTGTGGTTGTCTACCACTGGATAGTAGTTGTGTACTACTATGGATAGACACAGTTGTGTTTTATTGAATGGCATTGTTCTGATTGCCATGAAGACTATCAGTAGTGTTGGAAATGATTATTGACTAGATGGATAGTCAGTGTATTGGTGGACAGACATTCTCTAGGTGGAAAATGGTCCAAGATATTTATTCTTCTAGGATGTATATATGGATTAGAAGAATAGTCCTCATAGCCCATGGTGTGGCTTCCGACATATGTTGGAATAGTTATTCTTCTAGGACATATGTTTGGATTAGAAGAATGGTTCTTATATCACTCTGTAGAGTGAGTGACTTATCCAGCATCATGCCTAATTACTCAGATGGAGTATGGCTTTAAGATATGATAGATTTGATGCTATCAGATGATATTGATAGTGGTGATGGTTCTTGTGATTTGATCATGAGATGGCCTATGTGGATATGATGATGCTACTGGTTGAATGGTATGTTTGTGCTCAATACCATTACCTTTAAATACCTCCCTAGCTAGGAGGGAGTGTTGATATTATGGTATCTGTGGGACGTATTAAACCTCCACATGTAACCCTAAAAAGAATAGAATATTATGGGAAGAAAGAAGAAACCCTAAAGCATTGAACATAACCCTAGAAGACAACTCAGCTAAAGAAAATAATTAATATTGAGTTTTTAGCCTCTAGAAAGAGAAGTCGGCCCAGACAGCTAAGGAAGAGAAATATAAATACAGGATGCCAGAGCTCATTTGGACACACACAACTCACAACTACAGAAATCTAGTGCGCACTGCAGAAATTTAGTAAGTGCGCAAGTCTGGAGAGTAGTTGTAGTTGTAGCTACTCCAACTTGTATTTTCGATTTTAGGCTTGGAATTTCTCTTGGTTATGGTTTGGAATTTATTCCTTGTGCGCTAGCTCTGGAGAAAGGTACACTACATTGATTGGCTATTAGGCCTAGGGTTTGCTTCCAGAATTATTCTCTGTCAAGGTTAAGGTGCTCGGGGGTGGCTTCGACCTATGGTTGGGTGACAATATTGCTATATTGTCTATGGTTAAACAAGCACACCTACTTTTCTAACAGATTGAGCATGTGTGGAGTATAATTTTGGTCAAAATTATTATTATTTAATCAATTTTCTAAGGGGAGGTCGAACCCTTTAAGCTCTATAGTCTTCTCTCTTAATGTTCCTTGTTAAGTGTATGTTACAATTCATATTACATACCGTTAATATTCTTAATATCCCAATGAATGTGGGATAACGTTTGTGACCAAAAAGTCGAATTTCCAAAGGAGAAAAACGAAATTCAATCAAAGGGCCCACATTTACCCATGAACTTAATCTACAGTTGATGAGTCACGATATTGCAGAGGCCATAACTTGAGCTCCGAGGGATTAAATCGCGCAAATTTTATACCATTGGAAAGGTGTTTTGATGAAGAATATGTCGCTATAGACTTTAAAGGTTGAAAGTGGTCACATTTTTCTCAAAAATTTAAATATCAATCAGCTTCATTTTTAATGGATCAGCTTAACAACTCAACTTCACGAGGTCATATCTTGAGATCCAAGAGTCATATTTTGATAAAATTTATATCGTTGGAAAGATAAGACAATGAAGATCACATGAAGTGATTTACATGGTTGAAAAGTTGATTATCACTTCGACACAGTCCCCCTCTTTTAAATGGAAATTAATTAAAATTTTGAAAATAAAATTTTATTTAAAAACTTTTATTAAAAAAAGGAAAAGGACCCATTTGAATTATTCAGATGTTAATGATGTGAACTCATTAAAAACACTTAAATGAGGCATTAATTAAAGTGAATGTTTCAAGAAAATAATTGTATGGGAAATTCAAGAAGGAAAAAACCCTAACTATTCAAGTAGTTAGAAAAAATTATTTTTAAAGAGAAGAAACACTTCATCAAGAGTTCCATTATTCAAAGGGGCAAGGGCAGAAGATTAGAAAAAACAAAGTACATCCATCAATATGTAACAAAGTTTTTTATCAAAAAAGAGAAATATCCATATTCTTCACTCTTTTTCTTCTTCTACACCATTTCTCATAGTTGTATGCATGAATCATTGAATTGGGCACAAGGCTGAGTTCTTGAGTGTTCTTCTTGTATTCTTGAAAAGGATTTTCTTATATGATCATGGAGTATTTACAATCATGTATATGATTGTCAAATATTTTGTAATGAAGAACATATTTCATGAATAAAAACTCCATAAAAAATTACTTCAGGGTTGATTTCGATTGTATCTTGTAACTTTGAGTTTTGAGTATAAGGTATTTGAAATTGACCTATCAAATTCTCTTTTTGATATTGATAGTAATACTCTTTTAAAATTCTTTGAGATGATCAAATTATTCTCTCTTATTTCTCGTGAAGAAGATATGGATATATTTGTAAGTGATTAAGAAGGTTGTATATTTGATGTTGAGCTCAAAGATATTTTGATATTGATACCCTCCTTCAATATTTGTATGGTTAAAAGACTTCTTGTTGCACATAAAGATGATATCAGGTTATTGAAGAACCATATCATTTCATAATTTCCAAGCAATAAAGATCTAGGGTTTGTTGTTTAGCATTCTCTTTATTCCAAGATATCACAGATATATCTTTCAACGAAAGAGGAGTACCACCTCTATAAAAATGCACAGGGATTCATATCCTCGTGAGGTTGTCGTTTCGGTCTTAACAGATTCAAATGTCAACAAGGCCTTAGACAACCAATTTGGAAATATTTGCACAATTTTAGTAATTTGGATTTAATGATTTCAAGGAAGTGGACATGTATTGTCTAGATTTTTTGCAAATGTATGTAGTCTCATAAAACTCCACAGTAACACCAATAAATGGAGAGATCCATAGTAATACTCAATAGTAATAATCTTTTAAAATTCTTTGAGATGATCAAATTATTCTCTCTTATTTATCGTGAAGAAGATATGGATATATTTGTAAGTGATTAAGAAGGTTGTATATTTGATGTTGAGCTCAAAGATATTCTGATATTGAGACCCTCCTTCTATATTTTTATGGTTAAAAGACTTCTTGTTGCACATAAAGATGATATCAGGTTATTGAAGAACCATATCATTTCATAATTTCCAAGCAATAAAGATCTAGGGTTTGTTGTTTAACATTATCTTTATTCCAAGATATCACAGATATATCTTTCAACGAAAGAGGAGTACCACCTCTATAAAAATGCATGGGGATTCATATCCTCGTGAGGTTGTCGTTTCGGTCTTAACAGATTCAAATGTCAACAAGGCCTTAGACAACTAATTTGGAAATATTTGCACAATTTTAGTAATTTGGATTTAATGATTTCAAGGAAGTGGACATGTATTGTCTAGATTTTTTTCAAATGTATGTAGTCTTATAAAACTCCACAATAACACCAATAAATGGAGAGATCCATGACTACCTATTAAAGTACATAATTCTAAGCATTAATTTTTTTCCCTAAGGAGATCACATTCTTTAGTTGTTGCACAAGGCATATTGATCCAACATATTATAACACTTTAGAGTGGAGAAGACTACTACAAATTTGTAGAGTTATTTCTATTGGTTGAAAATGGCACACAGGGTGGTGAATTTTATACGTAGTTGTTCCCTATGTAGTATGTCAAAAACAAACGAATGAAAATTTTGTTAAGTACATTCTAGTTCTAGTCTCAAGCAAACCATGGGATTCAATGATAATGGATATCCTTAGAGGTTTACCGATAACTAGTGGGGGCAATGGCCACCTTGTGATATCGTTGCAAGAAAATATTTCAATGTAGCATGAATCAAAATTGATTTTAAACAAAGTTTTGGTGCCCTTTGGTCTACTATCATCAATCATATTTGAGTATGATAGTATATTTCTTATCTACTTTTGGTCAATTTTGTGGGGATGATATGTCAATGTCCCAAGTATAGTTATAATTGTGTAGTGCATATAATGTGATAAGAAATTCACCTTTTAAATCGTGTCTTGGAATCCTACCCAAGGATCCATTAGTTATTATAGGTCTTATTTTATTGGTGATGACAATAAAAGAATCCACTACACATGGAAGATTAATAAGGTTCATTGACCTCATCTAAAAACAAAATGTTAAGTTTGAGAAACTTGATAGAAGAGTAAAAAAATCACAAGGTTAGATGTCATAATCAACTTCAAGAAGATCATCAATTTTGTGTAGGAGAGAGAGTAGGGGTTTGTCTTCAGAAAGAGAACTTCAAGGAGATGGGAAAACAACTTGGTCTACTTATATATAACCCATATAATAAAATCAATTATATTGGAGAGAATGTCTTCAGTTTGGATCTACCAACTTGCATAAGCATTCATCTAATGTTCAACAAGGATCACCAAAATCTCTATGACCACTGATGCTAGACAAAGATGAAGAAGAATTGAGTTTGTCTTCAGAAAGAGAACTTCAAGGAGATAGGAAAACAACTTGGTCTGCTTATATATAACCCATATAATAAAATCAAGTGTATTGAAGAAAATGTCTTCAATTTGGATCTACCAACTTGCATAAGTATTCATCCAATGTTCCACTTGGATCACCAAAATCTCTATGACCACTAATGCTAGACAAAGATGAAGAAGAATCAATCATATATATTCTTAAAGAGATTGTCACTAATGTAAAAACAAAGCTATAAAAAGTTATAGTTCTATGGTGTAAAGGGCAAGAAACTAAATAAAAAATCTTTGAACTTTATCATATAGGTATAAAATGCAAGTTGGAAAAGTGGTACACCTTAGAGGATATGAAAGTGAAGTTTCCTCCATTGTTTCAACAATTATCATTGTTTCAACAATTATCAGGGACTAATAACACCTAAGTGGGAATCTTAATTTCACAAAGTCAATGAACATTGGAGTTGAGCTAAAAAGAGTAGTAAAACCTAGAATTTTTCTATGTAAGTACACATATTTGGTCATTAATGTATTATAAGTATTTCAATGGATGGTTAACCTTTTGTGTGATCAATATAATAATACAAAATATACATAACCTTTTGTGTGGATCGATATAATAAATGGCATTATGTTACAACCACACTAATAACCCTTATCATTGTGTAAGTGCTACTATGCAACACATGTAACAACATAATAACATTAGTATTTATCATGTAACCTAACACACTAATTTCATTAAAAAAAGCACAACAAAAACAATGTAGCTCACTAACACAATTGCACAAAACATATGTAACATTTCAATCACATTGGTATTTATGATGTAAACTAACACACAAAAAAACAATAAAAACAATGTAGAGCACTAGCACAATTGGAAAAATCCATGTTTTAGTGTATGGATGTCTATAGTCAAAACGTATGATCATCAACTTTTTTACTCAAACTCTTATTGATAATATAATATAGAAAATATAAATATAAGTAAATTTTATTTTTTATTTTTCTAATTAAATTATAGATACTTTATTTTAAAATTAAAAAAAAAGTGTATATTTTTATTTATTAATTAATTATTAAATTTATATTATTTATTTTTTTAATATATTTTATTTAATTAATAAAAAATTGGAATTAATTGTTACTTAATTTTTATCACATTAATATTTCAAATATTTTTTTTAAATTAAAAAGAAGTGTATATTTTTATTTATTAATTAATTATTAAATTTATATTATTTATTATTTTAATATATTTTATTTAATTAATAAAAATTTGAAATTAATTCGTTGCTTAACTTTTATCACATTAATATTTCAAATATAAATATGTTATTATTTTAATTAATATAATTAATCATTACCATAAACTAATATTTTCTATATTAAAATTAAAAGTATTTAATTGGTATAATCGTTATGCTAATTTTACTACTGTATTACCTTACAAGTTAAAAAGGAAAGTTCTCACAAATTGGTACTCCATACATGATTAAGTACTTTTGAGAAATGAGAAAGGCAAGAATATATAATTGTTTTCAAATTATTTTTTATTTGTAATTTTATTTAAAAAATTAAATAATATTTCTTACCAAATTAACATTTAAAAATGAGTATGAAGTTTCAATAAATTATTGAAACAAAGATTAAAATCCGTACTCAACATTCCATCTAAAATAACATAAAAGGTTAAAATAAGTTATTGATAATTTATAACAAGTGAAAATAACTTATTGATAATTTATAAAAATTTGGATTTTTACTTTTACTAAATATATCTGGGACTATTAACCTATCTCATTATCGTGGAAAAAAAGTAATTTTAAATCTTATTAACCTATCTCATTATCGTAAAAAAAAATGTAATTTAAAATCTTATTTCTTAATCGTTATTTTACTTCTCATTTCCATCGTGAATGACACTGTAGAGACTTATTAACCTATCTCTTTATTGTGGAAAAAAGGTAATTTTGTATCTTATTTCTTACTCTTTAATCGTTATTTTATTTCTCATTTCCATCGTGAATGTTCGGTTTGAAAAATTAACTTTACGGATACATATATATAGAAAACGATACCAGGAATCGAACCAACGCCGTCTGTGGGAATCGAACCCACGACCACGTGGTTAAAAGCCACGCGCTCTACCAGCTGAGCTAAGACGGCTTTATGGTCTGGAGTATAATATTAATATAAAACTCTTTTCTCTGTTATTATGTTATTCTCCTTGCTTAAATAGTTATGAAAAAGTGACAGTCCGATACGAAGAAAAAACTTGAGGAAGTTTCTATATTATTAGAATACGCCACCAGTTTTTCATTTCAAATTACATCTATACTAAAGTGCAAACAGTTGTTCGAAAACATTTTAGAGTGCATGTGATATTTCACTGGATCTCAAAGATGAGAGAAAGACTACAAAAACAGTTACTCGAAAACATTTTAGAGTGCATGTGATATTTCACTGGATCTCAAAGATGAGAGAGAGACTACAAAAACAGTTGCTCGAAAAACATTTTAGAGTGCATGTGATATTTCACTGGATCTCAAAGATGAGAGAGAGAGACTACAAAAAGTTTCTTCTAAAGTAATCGGAGAGAAGTTGGCTTCCAA
>ML778387.1:23812-51156 GCA_009831015.1 Picea engelmannii | reverse complement strand
AGTTCTCCTATATTCATCTAGTTATATCAATTGGTCAATTCTTCCTTGGATAGCCTCACCGTCAATCATGTATTGTTGTGTGAAATGGAGGGTAGGAATCTAGAGGTTAATGCGCAGTTTGGATACCAACCTGTATACTAGATCAAACGGGGTTTTTCCTATGGAAGTGTTGGTTGTGATGCGGTGATCTGCCCATAGAGCATACTTGATCTTACTATTGTAGACCTTATTGTTTTCTCCTACAATATTCTTCACAATATTCATCAGATTTTTATTACTTGACTCTGCCAACCCGTTTCCCTAGGGATAGTAGTTGTAAGAGTGATATAGGACAATCCCATACTTGAAAAAAAACTCTTCCAAAGAAAGCGAGCTAAAGGCCTTAGCATTGTCGATAGTAATTTTGGCAGGCGTACCAAACCTTGTTATTATCCTATCCTCGAGAAAACTCATGACGACTTCCTTTATTTCCTTTTTCGTTGGGACGACCTCTACCCACCTAGTGAAATAGTCTGTAGGGGTCAAAACCCAACGATATACATTGCTGGAGTTATCCTTGAATTCACCAATGAATTCTGAACCCCATTGCTGAAAATGAGCTTCAACAACAACTAGTTTCAAAGGAAACACGGGCAGTCATTGTTTTCCTGTGAAGAACTAACAAGGCTGGAAAGACCTGACATAACGATGGTTATCAACAAACAATATAGGCAAACACTATCTCTCTTTTAGTATCTTATGGGTGGTGGTACAAGTAGCGAAGTGACCACCACAATAACTTGAATGGATTTCCTTAATCAACCAAATAACTTCATCTTTGTTCACACATATAAGTATGAGTCCATCAAGGTTCTTCCAGCCTAGGCCATGTTGGGTCAAACAATATTTCATGGCCTTTAGTTTCAATGCTCTTCTTTTGTGATCTACTAGGTGGTCAGGGCATGAAATATTCTTCAGGTAGTAAATAATGTCTACATACCACTTATCATGTTCCAATTAAGTTATTACCAAATTGACTTGCTCACTTTCCCCCATTTGTATGGCTTCTTCATTTCTTTCAGTCAACATCTGATCCAAACCTTGTCCCTTGATAATATTGGTGGGTTTGATCTCTAAGTCATATTATTGAATCTTGGAAACCCACTTTCGTCTGGTCCCAAGGAAATCTTGTTGAGAAAGAACATCTTTCACAACAAAGTAGGGCATATAAGCTTTGACATTGTTGTATATGACATAACTTCTAAATTTCTTAAGGGACTTAAAAATGATGTATGATTTCTATTTGGTGATTGAATAATTCAATTCATAATCCCTAAGGATCTTGCTCATGAAGGTGATAGGTTTCTCATAGTCTTCCTTGTTCTTTTTGCAATAACACACTGGCTATAGTGTCTCGAGAAGCAAATGAGAAAATTATAAAGTCACAAGAGTAATCAGGGCTAGTCAATACTGGCGCCTTAGTGATTGATTCCTTAATGTCTTCGAAGGGCCTTAAAATATTGTTATCACATATAAAGAAACATCTTACTTTAGTAGGGTGTTCAATGGTTTGAACTTATCAGGGAAGTTTGGGATGAGCCATCTTATGAAGTTGATTTTCCCAAAGATTGACTGCAAATATTTCTTGTTGGTAGGTGGTCATATGTTCTTGATAGACTCAATTTTTCAGGGTAAATGTAGATACCCTCTTCTGAGACCACGTGCCCTAACAACTTCCCTTTATCGATGCCATATTTCCTACAACGCTCAAATATCATCCTAAGGTGTGAGATATGTGCATTCCTTTCCTTAGATACAACTATCAAGTCATCTTGTTATATATCTATGATATTTTCTATGAGATCCCTAAAGTAAAAATCCATTGCTCTTTGAAAAGTAGAATCGACGTTCATGAAACCAAAAGGCATCCTTAAGTACATGAATGTCCCCCAAGGAGTAGTGAACGCAGTCTTAAGTTGATCCTCCCTCTTGAATAAAACTTGTTTGTATCCCGAAAAACCATCTAACATGGACATCATCCTAGTCCCAGTAACTCTTTGTAGCATATGTTCCATGTTCAGGAGAGGGTAATCATACTTAAATGATAATTGATTGAGAATTCTAAAGTCAACACACAGTCTAATGTCTCTGTTCTTTTTTTTAACCACCACTAAGTTTGACATCCAAGAGGAACACCTGATGGGAACTATGATCCCAATGTCAACCATATTTTGAAGCTCTTTTTGGATTTGGGGCACTGACTTGGGGTTGATATGTATTAGCTTTTGCCTAAATGGTTTGGCTCCTTATACAAGAGGGATGGCGTGTTTAATAACATCGCTTATATAGGATTTTAAGGCATCATAATTCTAGATGAATATGTCCTTATACTGGAGAATTAGGTCTAGTATACCATTTCTCTTGAATTTAGTGGTCCCTTTCCCTATCTTCACCATCCTTGGTTCAATTTGTGATCCTATGTTGAAATCTAACACTTTGTCATATTGGTCAACAACAAGTTTTCCCTTATACATATCATTCTTGTCAAACATTTGTTCTAATGGAACACATCCCTTGGAAGAGTGTTGTCAGGCAGGTTTACAACTTCCAAGTTCATGGAGTCTTCTAGGAAGTTCACTTGGGAATCAAAGAAATGTTTACTACCTTGCAAAAATATGAGTATCTAGGCATCATCATCAAAGACTTTCCAATGCTTCAGGTTATTGGGGAGTGATGATGTAAATAATACCTCCATTTTGCACAAGTCTTGAAGGACACATTCATAATTTTGTCGGGTGGATGCGGAGACCGCCAAGGAATCAACGACATAGTTTTCTTCTCTAGGAACTACCTCGATTGAAAAGTCATCAAAAAATTTCACGGTGTCTCACACTGAATCCCTATATCTTTTCAATGTTTCATTCTTTTTAGCAAACTTTAGATTTACTTGGGAAATGATCATATCAAAATCTCCTACAACCCTTATGCGCCTTGTGTTCCTATCTAGGGATATATTTAATCCCATGAGCAAAGATTTGTATTCAACAACGTTGTTTGTGCAGTCATACTTGATCCTATATGAGAAATAGGTAGCCTCCTTGGATGGGGATGTCAGGAAAATTCCATCTGCTAATTCGAAACTGGAGTGAGCACCATCAAACTCCAAAGTCCACATTCCATTGGTATCTTGACACTTTTTATCTCGAGATGTAGGGTTGATTGCATATAAACTTCCCATTTTGTCATCCAGGTAAAATATTTCATCCATGGGACCCTTTGGGGACTCAACCTAGTACCTAATGATGGGATCTCTATAGAGGGTAACAAAACCATTCTCGGGGTGAGGGATGGTAGCATATGATAAGTCCATTTCAAGGATACCTCCTAAGTTTTCCGCCCATTCCCTGGATAATAACATCCCCCAAGCATCATGTATATCAATCACTACAACGTTAATCACAAGGGAAATGAAAGGAAAGGCAACCAGGATAACCCTAAGGTCCTTAATCAAGCCACATACTGTGATAGGTTTAGAATCTACTCCACACATGTTTCAGTAAGGTCGTGATATTTCAAGGCCATGTTTTTGCATCACCTTTAAAGGAATAATATTCATGGAGGCACCTGAATCTAACATACAATTATGGAGGGTGAACTCGTTCACCGGGAGAGAAATGAAGAAGGGTGCATGCTTTCAACATTTTTCTACCAATATTCTCATCATGAAGGACTATAGGAAGATCCTCTTCATCTTGAGATTCTTCAAGGTCAAGGTTTTGTGAAGGAGTGAGGTTGTCAACCTTTTCATCTTCACTAGGGCCAAATGATGGTGGAAAATCATCGAGTTTGAAAATTTCCAATTTATCACCATCCTCCTTGAAGGTAAGAGAGATAATTTCTTCCTCAAAGGTCCCATCTTCCTCTCCTAGTTCTTCATTTGTGAGTGTTTGGAGTTGTATTTTAGTCACCTTAGCAATACTCACAATTTTGGTGTGCCACTTTCTCTTAGTGACTGGCTATGGTTCTTCACGAGATGTATCTGCCCATGCAATATCATTTGTGTCTAGTTGAGAGGGTGCACACTCTTCATCTATGGCATTTACCTTGGTCATGAGGGTCTCATGGGATAGCACAATATTTGTAATATTTCCATTAAGAGTACTCATCATAGGATGATAATAAAGTTCACATGATTTTAAATTTCTTTCTATTTGGTAGGCAAGATCTTGTGCCTCCTCGAGGGTCTTAAGGGACTTATCTTTTAACAAGAATTGAAACTGCCCTTTGAAAGAATTTATATAGTGGGATAAGGTAACTACCTGTGTGGGTATTCTTTTGAGGGAGAATTCTCCTATCAAGGTATTAAATCTAGCATTGAAATATTTTACATACTCTTGCTCATATTTTCAAATCTTGTGAAATTGTGAAAAGAAAAAATCTTGATATTTTCCATCACCCCACTTTTTCATGAAAGCATTCTCCAGATCCTCCCATATTCTCTACTCTTTCTTGGGAGGTTTTCATACCATGCCCTAGTTTTCCTACCAATGAGGCAGAGAAAAGTCTCATGATCACGTCCAAGTGTTGGTTTTTGGCCTTGTGGAAGCCTTACTCATTGTAGAACCTACTCAAATGATAATCATCCTTGGTATCATAACTACCATAGAATTTTGACATCCAATAGTTAGCCCTCTTGGGAATGTCATGGGAAAACCATGGATTTTACTCATATCCAAAGGTCCACACACATTGATAGAGGCCCATTTTGGAGGAGCCGTGGGGGAAATGGGCTTATAATGACGCCCAATATGGGTTGTCATTAATGATCAACTGGACTCAAAGCCTAAGGAGACTTTCAATATACTTGAAGGCACATGGAAGTAAGACTCTAGGTTTAGGTGTTGTCTAATGTAATACTACTCAAGTGGGTAACAACATGGGTCACACGAACTTCCAACAGAGCGATATGTAATCTCTAGGTATCCCCTTGAAATCACATGTTTCCCTGCATGTATTGATCCCAAACCATAGTTTTTAAATTTTCAACAATATAACTCCCCATTTTTATTTATAAACACTGAGTGTGCATCTTTTCATCCATTGGAGTCTCCAGATGATCCTTCAAAAATATCATCAAAGGAAGATGAGGGAATCACCCTCAATGGAGTCACCAAGTCAACTTGAGAGATAAGGGATTCGATAGAAAGTTAACCGAGGATATGTCGTTGAGGAGAATGACTCAATCCTCTCTCTGACAACGACATCAAAAATTTATCACAGGATTTGTGTTTGTGAAAATCCCTACCACAAGTCCCCAAATATTGTGTAACAATGAAAGATCCTACCACTGTCACCTTAGTAAGAACTTCCCTCGTTTTAGTTATAGAAGAGGTCCACCACAAGGGAGGCTTCCCTAGTGACCTCAAGGGATCAAAGTAGCAAGTATAGTATCTAAGCCTATTGTTCCCTCTCCTGGTCACCTAAAGTTTGGTCTAAGTCAAGGTAGTAGAAGTGATATGAAGTTGATTGAGTATGTTCCCAGAACAAAAACACTTTATAGAATATACGTAATGATTTCCAAGTTCAAACATGTAATTAATACTTCTTTAAGATACTAGAAAAATTAAATTGCGGTGGTTGTTATAAAATTACAACAATTAACAATGATACAACAATAGTAAAAGATTTGTAACAATAGCAATTATTAGGGTTCAAAATTGCAACAATTGACTATGAAAACAAAGCACATATCCACTAGAATGAAAACATAACACATATACACTAGAATGAAAACATAGCACATATCCACTAGAAAATAAGAGTGTTATCATATGGTTGTAGCAAAATTTTGTAACAACAAGAAGTTTATTAGCAAGTTAGCCAATATTATTGTTAGTAAATTTAGTAGAGAGCTTAAGAGAGTTGAAAGAGAGTATTTTTTTATCACTTCACCATGAGAGGGCATTAAAACCAATTCCTTTTGAGGGTTATGGAGTCTTCTAATAGAAAATGAAACTAAGCTTGAAGGTTGAGCTAGTAGAAACTAAGAGGTAGGGTTTAAACTCTAAGGTGCTAACACATTATGGCCTTAGGGTTTAAACATTGAAGAGAAGGATTGCTAGAGTGAAAGCATGTTTGGTCTCTAGCAATCATTTCTCCCTTCTTAATTCTTTAACAAGATCAAAGATCAAACGTCTAACCCTACCAAGGATTCCTTCACAAATTTTGGAAAAAATTAACCTTGTGAGAGGAGGAAGCACTTATGCTCCTCTCTTAGGGTTTCACCAAGGAATACGTCTAGCATGAAAAAATAAATTTATCGTGAAACATTAATAGCATAAGAATGAAATTGCAAAAAATTAACTTCACCAAGAAACCATGAGACAATACCCTAATTGCAAAAAATTCCCTCCAAAATTAGCAAAGAGCATCCACAATTGACCTTCCAAACATGGTGCATGAGTGTAGAAGAGTAGATACCCCAATAGGGTGAAAATTTCATAAGTTCTCTCTCACGAAAGGCGAGGAAAAATGTGATGATAAAATGAAATGTGAGGGTGGCCTATTTATATGAGGCCACCCTAATAAATTTTATCAACATAATTTGTCATTAACATAAAACAAGTGGGGTTGACCCCTTAATTTTCTTCTAATAATATGCCAAAATACAAAATACATAAACAAAACCCTAAAAAAGGTGATGTGATGCCCTAGAAGGGTGATGTAATGCTCAAATGTGAGACATCAAGGCTCATAGACTAAAATGTTAGGCCTCCAAAGGCCATGTGGCATGCTCCAATGTGAAAGGGTGTGAATAAAGGTGTCTTATTACCCCAATCCATGTCAAATCATCTCCAAAACCACAAAATCCATCAAACCCTAGCCCCAAAAGGTGACGTCAAGGCTAGAGGGTGATGACATAGGCCTACAAAGGACATGTCCAAGTGCAAGAGGAGTGAATTCTTGTCTCCAAGTGATGCCAAAACACCTCCAAAGGCAACGTCCTCCATCGTCTATGAACAAGAGCTCTGCGGTGCTCTACCCAGCTTATGGGATTCTAGTCCACATGAGTGGCATAATGACCAATACTGCTCAAACCAAGCCCATATGTCTATTGCCCAAGGTCACGAGAATGTGATAGCCACTGTATGAGGATGGAGAGCAGTTATTAATGATCTCATCTACTACAAAGACCGAATCTTCTTGGTTTCTGGGTCAGCCTTCAAGGCCAAGGTATTACAAGCATGCCATGACTCACCAATGGCGGGACATCAGGGGATCAGCAAGACGTACAGGTAGGTGAGAGAAAGATTCTCTTGGAAAGGGATGAAGGAGGATGTGATTAGGCACGTCAAAGAGTGTGCGACATGTCAGGCAAACAAGGATGAGCACACACACCCAGCAGGACTTTTGCAACCCTTGCCCATTTCGGAGCACAAATGGGAAAGAATATCTATGGATTTCATCACCAGGCTACCAAAAACGTAGGGAAAGGACTGCATATTCGTAGTGGTGGACAGGTTAACGAAGTTTGCACACTTCTTTTCCATAGCTACTGACTTCAGTGCAGCACAGGTGGCTGAACTGTTTTTCAGGGAGATTTTCAGGTTGCACGGCCTCCCCAAGACCATTGTCAGCGATAGGGATAACGGGTTTATGAGTACTTTCTGGCAGGAGTTATTTCGGTTGGTTGGTACGACCTTGACCCCTAGCACCAACTATCACCCACAGACAGATGGACAGACAGAGATAGTCAAAAAGTGGGTGGAAGGCTATCTCAGAAACTATGTGGCAGGGCAATAGAAGGCATGGGTCAGATGGTTGCATTTGGGAGAGTATTGCTACAATACCACCCAGCATATGTCTATTGGCATGTCCCCATTCAGAGCTTTGTATAGCTATGATCCCTTGTCATTTGTAGAGATTGCATTTGGAGATAGCATGGCACTGATGGTACAGGATTGGATACAGCAGAGCCAAGACATTATCAGGGAATTGAAGGATCATCTACAAAGGGCACAAAACCAGCAGAAGGTCCAAGCAGACAAGCACAGAGTTGACCAGACTTTTGAGGTTGGCGATTTAGTCTACTTGAGATTGCAACCATACAGGCAGGCTTCCATTAAAAGAAGCGGAGCATAGAAACTGCAGCCATGGTTCTTTGGACCCTACAGAGTCAGCAGGAGGATAAGGGTTGTAGCTTACGAGCTGGAGCTTCCACAGGGTAGCAGAATTCACAACGTTTTTCATGTCTCGTGCCTTAAGAAATCCCTCGATCAACACATCAGGCCTATTGAGGTATTACCCCCCATGGATGAGGAGGGACAACTTGTCTTGATTTCGGAGGAGGTGCTAGAATTCCGAGAGAAGAATCTCAGAAACTGAAGCATCAAGGAATACCTAATCAGGTGGAAGGATTTACCCATTGAGGATGCCACTTGGGAGCAGGAACACGTGGTAAGAGAAGTAGGTTTGGAATTGCTTGAGGACAAGAAATTTCAAGCAGGGGAGACTGTAATGTCCCCCACCTCTTAGAGAGGTGATGAGGAGACTCAGTGACCTGGGCAACCCCACTAGGTCATAGTCTTACACTGAAGGGGGAAGTCAATGAAGCTAAAGTTATATTTTTAAGTTGACTTAAGAAAGGAAAAAGGGGATTAAAGGTAAAAGATGACTCAACAGAAGAATATAAGATTAACCATAGGAGTTAACCTAACTCAACAGAGAATTAGAAGGAAAAGGTATAAGTAAGAGGTTGGGCGCACCTATTATTCATTCTGGTTTTGGATTAGCATTTTCTATTGCTCTTGAGCACTCAGTTTGGGGGTTTTGATGTACAAACCCTTGTGAGCAACTCAGTGGTGAAATATCCACTCACCTTGTTCCACAGCTTGGTCTCGGGGATGAAAGATTCCTCCACACCATTCTAGTCTCAGTTCATCTCCATCTAGCGCTTCAGAAGGTAGCAGGCCATACTGTCCTTGTGATTCCAGCAAGGGTGCACCATTATCTAGAGGGAGGTTCGATCCAGCTTATCCAGAGGGCCTGGGGCCATTCCAACACTTGGGTTTTGTTTATAGGGGCATGATCATCAGTTTGAGGACTTTTCTGGAGGGTTATCATCCTTATATCATTATGTGCAGATTGGGACGTCTTGGAGCCATAGGGGACGTCCTGTGTTTTAGAAAAACTCATATCTAGGGAGATCTGCTTGTGATTTGGTTCTGAAACTTATTCCACAGGATTTTCTTAGCCCGATCTACATTCTAGGAGAGTTTCAAGTCATTCAGAGTTATATTCCTTCAGGGATGAGTTGCATTGGGGTTCTAGCTATTCAGGAGGGCGTAACTCCCTTAGGAGATTCAACAGTTGGAGGGGTTTCACTTGGACATTGGGCTTGAAACTACAGGAGGAGGTTCCCACTACCTTGATCTATCATTGGGCTGAGTTTGAGCTCATTTGGAGCATCTTACCATCAGGTCCGAATTCTTGAGGGTTTCAGACTTCACTTGGAGCATGGCACTCTGCAGCTAGAGGGTTTTGACATCCAGATCTGTTGGGTATTGGTCTTCATTACTTATTTAGCCTTTGGAGGCTTCTTTTGTATCGGCAGAGCATTTTGTAGCAGCTCATATCTATTGTATGACCATATGAGGTTTATGCCATATCGGCCATCTATTGTATTGATTCTGCATAATAAAAAGGTCAGATCTTGCTTGTGCTTCTATATATATCTTGATTTTGTTATGATCTTCATGTGTTGGATGAATTTGTATGCACATACTAACTCAATAAACACCTGCACCATAATAAATCAATAGTAGTTAGTGATACCAAGCGAAAAAATTGGCTTGGGATCATTACACTGGTATCAGAGCTTCGATCCTCCAAACCTGTGGAGAGATCGACGCATGCAGAGGTACAGTGGAATTGTTATGGGTCGGAGGAAGAAAAAAAATAGTGAAATAGAGGCAAAAATGGAAGGGTCAGGGGATGACCATGAGCCTCAGAGCTTGGCTCTCTTAGTAGCCGAATTTGGTAAATTCCAGCAAAACATGAACCGCACAGAAAGCACATTGATCCAACAGTTGGATGAGTATCAGGAAACCAAGAGAAGGGGATAGGCCGAAATCTCTGAAACCTTGAAGAAAGTTGATGAGAATCTACAGAAGATGAACGAGAACCAAACTAGGATAACTAACCTTCTGATGCAAGTAACCCATCGAGGCAAGGATCCTGATACGTACGAGAATAAGGAGGCAGGGGGTTCCGGTGGAACCCATGAGGAAGTCATATATAACCCGGAGAAAGCACAGGGATCCGAAGGAAGTCTGGGAGGTGGCACATTCCATGGGCAGATGGGTAGCAGGGCCAATCATAGGCCATACATGCTAGTGTTCACAGATGAAAATCTAGGCCGACACTCAAGTAGCAGAGTTAACCCCAGACCATACATTCCCACATTCACAGATGAGCAAGGGAAACATGAACAGGTTGAAGACTTTGTGGAACAATTAGCCAGGAGTACCAAGGAATACTACAGCCTGGATATGAGAGTTCAAAAACAGATGTCCCTAGAATAGTATTGTCAACTCAGGTTTAGAAACCAGCCTAGGACAAACCATAGGGGAAACTTTGAGTTTGAGCGAAGGGTAGGGAAGATAGAGATTCCATACTTTGATGGTACGGCCAAGATGACAGCACAAGCATGGGTGCAGAAGTTGGATACTTACCTGCAGCTTAACCCCATGAGAGAGATGGAGGCCATCAAGTTTGCCACTATGTACTTGGATGGCAAGGCCCACGACTGGTGGTACCATGGGCTCACCACACTCGACCACAACCAGATTGTATCCTATACAGAATTCACTCAGAGGCTCATTGATAGATTTGATCAAGGAGATCCTGAGCTACATTTCTGGGAGCTCACCCAACTCAAGAAAATAGGTATGGCTAAATCATACATTGATGAATTCCATAGGTTGGCAGTGATGGTGCAAGATATGTCTCCGACCAGGCTCATGATGCTTTTCACAGAAGGGTTGATGGAACCCTTGAAGGGTTGGGTAAAGTCCTTCAAGCCTACTAACCTACAGGAGGCCATTTGGAAGACGAGGGATTTGGGTCCAACTGCTAAACCAAAATCCGTACCCAGACCTCCTCTTAACAATGGAGGAAGAGATCAAAGGCCTCTAATAAACCAGGGAGGACGTGACCCTAAGGGTTATGACAGGGGTCGTGGCAGAATAGATGATAACACCAGGAGAGAACTGAGAAGGAAGTAACTCTACTTCACATGCAAGGAACCATGGAATCCCTCACACAAGTGCATGGGACGTGGACAGGTACATTACATTGAGGTCACCTCAGATAACGAAGAGGAAGATGAGATTGGACAGATACAGAACATGGAGGCAGAAACCACTAAGGCAGCAGAAGAAGAAGAAATTATAGAACATGATAGTATGGCCACCTTGGCATCTATCAGTAGAGTGCCCAAGTATAACACCTTCCGAATGAGGGGGGTCTTGCAGGGTCAGAGAGTCTCGGTCTTAATTGATGGAGGAGCTTCCCACAACTTCATTGATGTAGCATTGTTGAAGAGAAGACACATATCCACAGTAGAATTTGAAGGATTCAAAGTAGAGGTTGCAGGAGGAAGCACCATGCCTTGTGACAGATATATTCCAGGTCTAAAGCTCACCTTGGGAAGGCATGAGTTGACACGGGACGTCTATGTCATGGATCTTCCGGATACCAACATCATCTTAGGAGTTCAGTGGCTCAGCACATTAGGGCCTATCACCACCAACTACAAAATGATGGAAATGTCATTCACGGAAGAGGGTGGATGGAAGGTAGTGCTTCGGGGCATGACAGGGAATGATGCAAAGGTAGTCATGGCCAAGAGAATGGAAGCCATCTTCCAGGGAGATGAAATAGTATATGCAGCTGAATGCAGGGTTGTGACACGTGTGGATGAACAGGGCAAGGTTTATTACACTCCTGAAATCAAGGAAATTCTTGACAAACACCACAAGGTGTTTGGGCCTATTCCTCTGGGGGTTCCACCGGATAGAGGATTTGAGCACATTATTGAGCTAGAGGAAGGGTCCAAACCAGTGATCACCACACCGTACAAACATCCCAAGAAGTACAAAGACAAGATAGAAAAGGCCATCAAGGAACTTCTGGACATGGGACACATCTGGCCCAAGAGTAGTCCTTTTGCTTCTTCAGTAGTGTTGGTGAAAAAGAAGGATGGCACTATGAGGATGTGCATTGACTACAGGGACTTGAATAAAAAGACCATCAAAAATAGGTACCCAATACCAAGGATTGATGAACTGTTGGATGAATTGCATGGGGCTGTCTACTTCACTAATATTGACCTTCGTTCTGGCTACCATCAAATCAAGATGAGGGAGGAAGACATCTCAAAAACAACTTTTAGATGTCACTACGGTCATTATGAGTTTTTGGTGATGCCCTTTGGGTTAACCAATTCCCCTACTACGTTCTAGTCATGTATGAACCATGTATTCAACAAGCAGCTAAGGAAGCACCTGTTAGTATTCTTTGATGACTTGCTTATTTATAGTCGGATATGGGAGGAGCATCTTAGGCATTTGGACCAGATTTTGTCAATTATGGAGGAACAGTCGCTATATGCTAAGGAGTTCAAATGTGAGTTTGGAATGACAGAGGTCCTTTATCTAGGACACATTATTAGAGCAAAAGGGGTACAAGTGCATCAAGAGAAGATCGAATCCATCATGAAATGGCCCACTCCTAAGACACTCACAGAGTTGAGAGGATTTTTGGGAATGTGCTAATACTACAGGAAGTTTGTCAAAGGATTCTCTCAATTATGTGCACCCTTGACCGATTTGACTACGAAGGGAGCATTCAAGTGGGACGAGGAGGCTCAAAAAACGATGGACAAGATGAAGAAGGTGATGAGTACATGCCCAGTCTTAGCCCTTCCAGATTTTAGTCTTCCATTTACCTTGGAGTGTGATGCATCCGGGGAAGGAATAGGGGTTGTACTGATGCAGAAGAGGCACCCTCTTGCCTACGAGAGCCAGAAACTTCGGGGTCCTGAGCTACTCTACCGCATTTATGATAAAGAAATGTTGGCTATCATGCATGCACTAGCCAAATTCCGGAAATACTTGGTAGGTGCTCGGTTTGTTGTCAAGTCAGATCATAACAGTCTCAAATACTTATTGGAATAGAAGGACTTGAATGAGAGGCAACAAAAATGGGTAAGCAGAATACGGGCCTATGACTTCGACATTGAGTTTTTCAAAGGAAAGAACAATGTGGTAGCGGATGCCTTATCCAAGAGACCATCCATCCTTGCCATAATAGGGATAACAATTGATTGGAGAGACCAACTAGTGATGGAGTATGCAGAGGATCCGTTTGTGTGCCAATTACTGGACAGGCAGATACAAGATGAAGATTTCAAGGTTATTAATGACCTCATCTACTACAAAGACCGAATCTTCTTGGTTTCTGGTTCGGCCTTCAAGGCCAAGGTATTACAGGCATGCCATGACTCACCAATGGTGGGACATCAGGGGATCAGCAAGACGTACAGGCAGGTGAGAGAAAGATTCTCTTGGAAAGGGCTGAAGGAGGATGTGATTAGGCACGTCAAAGAGTGTGCGACATGTCAAGCAAACAAGGACGAGCACACACACCCAGCAGGACTTTTGCAACCCTTGCCCATTCCGGAGCAAAAATGGGAAAGCATATCTATGGATTTCATCACCAGACTACCAAAAACGCAAGGAAAGGACTGCATATTCGTAGTGGTGGACAGGTTAACGAAGTTTGCACACTTCTTTGACATAGCTACTGACTTTAGTGTAGCACAGGTGGCTGAATTGTTTTCTAGGGAGATTTTCAGGTTGCACGGCCTCCCCAAGACCATTGTCAGCGATAGGGATAGCAGTTTTATGAGTACTTTCTGGCAGGAGTTATTCTGGTTGGTTGGTACGGCCTTGACCCCCTAGCACCAGCTATCACCCGCAGATAGATGGACAGACAGAGATAGTCAACAAGTGGGTGGAAGGCTATCTCAGAAACTATGTGGTAGGGCAACAGAAGGCATGGGTCAGATGGTTGCATTTGGGAGAATATTGCTACAATACTACCTAGCATATGTCTATTGGCATGTCCCCATTCAGAGCGTTGTATAGCTATGATCCCTTGTCATTTGTAGAGATTTCATTCGGAGATAGCAGGGCACCGATGGTACAGGATTGGATACAGCAGAGCTAGGACATTCTCAGGGAATTGAAGGATCATCTACAAAGGGCACAAAACCAGCAGAAGGTCCAAGCAGACAAGCACAGAGTTGACCGGACTTTTGAGGTTGGCGATTTAGTCTACTTGAGATTGCAACCATACAAGCAGGCTTCCATTAAAAGAAGCGGAGCAGAGAAACTGCAGCCACGGTTCTTTGGACCCTACAGAGTCAGCAGGAGGATAGGGGCCATAGCTTACGAGATGGAGCTTCCACAGGGTATCAAAATTCACAACGTTTTTCATGTCTCGTGCCTTAAGAAAGCCCTCGGTCAACACATCAGGCCTATTGAGGTATTACCCCCCATGGATGAGGAGGGACAACTTGTCTTGATTCCAGAGGAGGTGCTAGAAGTCCGAGAGAAGAAGCTCAGAAACTGAAGCATCAAGGAATACCTGATCAGGTGGAAGGATTTACCCATTGAGGATGCCACTTGGGAGCAGGAACAAGTGGTAAGAGAAGCAGGTTTGGAATTGCTTGAGGACAAGCAATTTTAAGCAGGGGAGACTGTAATGTCCCCCACCTCTTAGAGAGGTGATGAGGAGACTCAGTGACCTGGGAAACCCCACTAGGTCATAGTCTTACACTGAAGGGGGAAGTCAATGAAGCTAAAGTTATATTTTTAAGTTGACTTAAGAAAGGAAAAAGGGGATTAAAGGTAAAAGATAACTCAACAGAAGAATAGAATATTAACCCTGGGAGTTAACCTAACTCAACAAAGAATTAGAAGGAAAAGGCATAAGTAATAGGCTGGGGCGCACCTATTATTCATTCTGGTTTTGGATTATCATTTGCTATTGTTCTTGAGCACTCAGTTTGGGGGTTTTGCTGTACAAACCCTTGTGAGCAACTCAGTGGTGAAATATCCACTCACCTTGTTCCATGGCTTGGTCTCGGGGATGAAAGATTCATCCACACCATTCTAGTCTCAGTTCATCTCCATCTAGTGCTTCAGAAGGTAGCAGGCCATATTGTCCTTGTGATTCCAGCAAGGGCGCACCATTATTTAGAGGGAGGTTCGATCCAGCTTATCCAGAGGGCCTGGGGCCATTCCGACACTTGGGTTTTGTTTACAGGGGCATGATCATCAGTTTGAGGACTTTTATGGAGGGTTATCATCCTTATATCATTATGTGCAGATTGGGATGTCTTGGAGCCATAGGGGACGTCCTGTGATTTAGAAAAACTCAGATCTAGGGAGATTTGCTTGTGATTTGGTTCTGAAACTTCTTCCACGGGATTTTCTTAGCCTGATCTACATTCCGGGAGAGTTTCAAGTCATTCAGAGTTATATTCCTTCAGGGACGAGTTGCATTAGTGTTTCAGCTATTCAGGAGGGCGCAATTCCCTTAGGAGATTCAGGAGTTGGAGGGGTTGCACTTGGACATTGGGCTTGAAACTGCAGGAGGAGGTTCCCACTGCCCTGATCTATCATTGGGCCGAGTTTGAGCTCATTTGGAGAATCTTTCCATCAGGGCCGAATTCTTGAGGGTTTCAGACTTCACTTGGAGCATGGCACTCTGCAGCTAGAGGGTTTTGACATCCATATTTGCTAGGTATTGATCTTCATTACTTATTCATCCTTTGGAGGCTTCTTTTGTATCGGCAGAGCATTTTGTAGTAGCTCATATCTATTGTACGACCATCTGAGGTTTATGCCAGATCGGCTATCTATTGTATTGATTATGCATAATAAAAAGGTCATATCTTGCTTGTGCTTCTATATATATCTTGATTGTGTTAAGATCTTCATGTGTTGGATGAATCTGTATGCACTTAATAACTCAATAAACACCTGCACCACAATAAATCAGTAGTAGTTAGTGATACCAAGCGAAAAATTTGGCTTGGGATCATTACATAACAAGTCCAGTCCCATGGTAAGTGTCACTTTAATAATTGAAGCATTTAAGCATGTTGCAAAGATTCCTTTATTGATTATGGATATTTTTCTTGGAAATTATATCTTTTGCCTAATTTCACCTTGGTTGTTGATGTGGTATCCTAGTAAGTTGGTCACCTTTGGGAAAAGGGTTTCTACTGGGGATTTCCTTGAAGGATCACCATACCATTACCACTCATACTTACCACTTTCCACACTTCTTCCCCTCTGTTTCCTCATCTTTTGGTTTTTTGGTTCATTGACCCCAAGAAGGGTTTGTACCTCATTTCATGGGAAGAAGGGGCTAAACGCCCAGAGGTGTTGCAACTAGCATTGTAAAAATAAAAAACCATAATCTATCCTTCTAGATTCTCTCCCTAAGGTTGTGAGATCCATGAAATGATTCTCTATAAAAAAAAAAGACCTTTAAAAGAAAATAAATAAAAAGTGTCTCGCTTGATGGGGGAATGCATTGTGGTGTTATTTAATTTCTAGTGCACATAACACTCAACGTGTTCTAACTTCAAGTGGCATTGCAATGCTCTTTTTCTTTCCTTTCACATAGCACTCAATGGTCGGACAATAAAAAACAAAGGAAGATAAAGGGCTTGTAAAAATGTTGCATTGCAAATGAAGGGATGCAACACACCCTCCACAAAGGCACCCATAGATGAGATAATATGAGCCCTTGATATGTCAAGGACCCCATGCCCAAGAGTACTTCCCCCAATCTACCTCATACACATTACATGGTCTAGAAAGGGTCTTCTTAGGAAACATTCCTTTACTTGGGGATTTGCCTACCCAATAGGGCACCATTACACCTTTCCCATACCTAAATTTGGAAAATTTTATAAGGTCTTTGAGCATTTTCTTAATTTGAAAGGAGGAGACTTAATGTACTTGTTTGGGTGGTTCTTTTATTAAAAGTGTCTTACTTGGCATGATTCATATTACTTATGGACCATTGGGGGGCGTATTTTCTTGTCTTTGCAATACCTTTCCCAATGAAAGTCATTCGTGAAGGAACTAAGCCACTTGGACCTTCATAAGGGCTTGGAATCCCATTGGATGGATCTTGTGCCCCATGCATTTGAGGCCTAGGATGATGAGTGTTTCACCTTGGATGACATCTTTTTCACATGAGCAAGGGCCATATTCATGGAGAGGAGATGATGCCACCCTCCTATGTTGAAACTTCCCTCTTTTGCAGTATGATGTCACACATTTAGGAGGAAGTTTGGAATATTTATTGCACTTGGTGGTATTGTGGGCTTGTACCCCCACTCTTTTGCTTGATTTAGGGATGACATGACACCTTAGGAGCATGATGTCTTAGCCTTTGGAGGCTTAACTTCACATGTTCCACCTTGAAGAAGAGTATTGTGGTATTACATGCCATTTTTCATCATATTGTAGCCTATGTGGGGAAAAAGAGCAAACTGATTTGCTAATTAAGCATTGTAACTTTTATTTGACCTAAAATTAAGGATTTAATTGTAAATGTGGACAAATATTACTTGGGTTTTCCTATACAAATAGAGGCAAGTCATTTTTCATTTGATACAACTCACTTGTGAGGGTTCTCCCTCTCTAAGGAAAATTTTGGCCTCTTTATTTTCTCTTGTGCATTGTGGAAAAGGCTTGTCTTTGGTATTTTGAAGCAAATCAATTTCTCTTGAGGCTTTATCTTGGATGAATGTGGATGATATTTAGTAAATAATAGGGTTTGGCATCTATATTCTTGGATTTTGTGAGTATACTTCTGTAATTTCTTATCTTTGTTCAAGGATTTTAAATTTTAAACCTTAGGATAAGTACAAAGGTGTACACCCTCCACTAGATATTTTTCATTGTTTGTATTGGAATTGTTCAAGCTTTGTTATAGGAATTAGAAGGGCCTGCACCTATGTTGCAAAGTTTTGTCTAGAGTTTATCTTCTAGGAAGTAAGAGGGTTTACACCCCTAGAAGATCTTGCCCTAGTTCAATTTAAATCACTAGAACATTTTGAGGAAAGGAGGACGGCTTGGTTTTGTAAGGGTTCAAAAAAAATATTCAAGTTGGTTCTCCCTCTTGATATTTTAGCTATTATTTGACTCCATTTCCCAAGGATAAATTGTTTTAATTGCATTGGATAACGTAAATTGTTGCATTAGAATACATTAAATAAGCTCATTTTTAAATCATTCTAAATTGGCTTGATTTCACTCATCATATGCTAGGCTCCCTAGGCAAGGAGTTTTGGTTGAAGGGAATTTGCTTACTGCTATAATTAAAAGATGCATGAGCATCTTCTACAAAAAACTAGTATTTGACCTCTAAGGTCCGAGGAACTTTCTGAGAGGAAGTTGGTTTCCCCATTGTAATTGTTTTTAATTATTTTGTAATAGACTAGGGTGTTCGAGAAGAAGGCAATTTTGGCACGAATGTAATAGGAGGTGGAAGAGTTAGATAAATTATGAATTATGTTTAGATTTGATCATATCTTTTAGGATCAAATCAGGTTATTGTAAGCTAATTAGAGTCTTTGTGTAATTTTAGTCAGATTCATCTTATATCTATGGATAGGATCAATCTGGTCCTTATTGTATTAAAGTTTTGATGGGAGAGAACAGAGTATGAGTGTGAGTGTGAGTGTGAGTGTGTGGAATAAGTGCAGAGTGAGAAGTGTGGAAGTGTGTGGAGATTGGGAAGGAATCGAGCTTCCTGTGTAATCTTGTTTCCTTCAATTCATTGAATAAAAAGACAATTGTGAATTTGAATTCATTTACATTTTGGATTGAGCCATATATGTGTTTTGTTTGAAAGATTGTGTGTAGAGCCTCGATGCACATTTGGACGATATTGAGACTGTATAAATCACTTTGGTTGTTGAGTTATGAAAAGGGGACCCACAAGTGTAATATCTAACCATTGATTGGAGCGGTAGATTGACGATGTAGGATCACCGCGTATCAAAAAAATACGAGGAGGTTAACACAAGGAGGTCTGAGACCCCGTAGTCTGGGGCCCGAAATATGTGGAATTCAATTATTTGTCCCATGGTTCCACACACATTACCGACATGTCCCACACAAGAAACTCTTTATAATAAACAGACAACAAAGATTAAATCTTTGAATCGAATATTGGCGACCCTCGTCGCAGTGGACTGAGACCATTGGAGAGTTTTGGTGTTAGAGGTTTTAAAACGTCCCAACATCTTGATGTCGAGATATGTTAAGTTGACGTCATGTTCCATGGTGGCCCCAATTATTTGTATTGAGTTTTGATCAATAGTCTAGAAAGGATCTAAGATCTATATCAACGACCCAAATTGTCTGTGTACCTTCATGCATGAGTGTGTGGTTTTTAACATATGGTCATATGATTAAAAGAGATTAGTGCCTGAAATTAAGCCCTCAGTTCCAGCATATGGTCACATAGAAAAAGGAAAAGAGCTAAGTGCATGTGTAAGGTAAGATTCAAATTTCTTTTAATTTGGAAATTATGTTTAATTAACAAACTTTGCATAAAAATTGGATTTCTAAGATAGAGAACCATTATGGATTGGTCATCGGCTTGATATCAGAGTGCACAACATCTAGGAAAGGATAATTGAATATTCCCTTTAGAATACAAGGAGGAAGAGGCCGAGGTCAAGGAAGACCAGTTGCAAATGCTGAAGTCACTGAAGAAATGAGAAATATTTAGGCATGATTGGAGGAAATGGAAGTTTTTCAATGAAGAGGTGTTGATTTGGGAGATGTCAATGAAGAAGAAGAAGTTGCAGAAGCTGAAGAGGGAGCATAGCTGAAGAATAAGGTGTTGAAGAAAAATTAATTAGAGTTGTTATGGGAGTTAAATCTAGTCTAATAATGGAGGTGTCGTTGTATGAAGGAAACCTAAATGTAGATGAATTAATGGATTGGATCAATACTTTGAACAAGTACTTTGAATATGAAAATGTACCTGATGAGAAAAAGATAAAATTTGTTTTGACAAGGATGAAAGGACATGTATTACTCTGGTGGGATGGAGTACAAGTTGAGAGGCAGAACAAGGAAATACGAGAATCAAGAGCTAGTACATAATGGTAGAAAAATTGAAAGGTAAATTCATGCCCCGAGACTATCAACTTAATCTTTTTAGACAAATGTGTAATTTAAAGCTGAGAGGTATATTAGTTAAAGAATACACTAAAGAGTTTTATAAATTGAATATAAGAGTTGGTCATATAGAAGAGAATTCTGAGAAATTTGCTAGATATATTAATGGATTAAGATATGAGATCCAAGATGAAATTGGCATTTTATCTTCGAACACTTTTGAAGAAGCATATCAATTTTCTCTTAAAGAAGAAGAAAAACTAGCAAGAAAGCATAATCATAGAAGAAGCGGTCACAATTTAGCAAGAGGCAAAGGACAACAAGGTGGCAGAGGAAGATATTCAGCTCCAAAAGTAGAATCCAACAACTCACATCAACAAGAACAATCACCAAGAGGTGGTGATTTCAGATGGAGAGGACCTTATCAAAGAGGTAGGGAATCTTCTATCAGATGTTTTATATGCAATAAGTTTGGGCATAGATCATATGAATGTCCAAACAATGCTTCCACCAGTAGAGGAAGTGCAAATGTTGTTCATGCAAAAGAAGAAAGTGTGGAGTCATTTGTACATGAGAATATACCAGAAGTTGGAGAGTCTTTGATGATGAAGAGAATATTGTTGAAACCACATAAAGAGATTAAGGAACCTGCACAGAGGAAGACACTCTTCATAATTGTCTGTAAAATCAAAGTTAAATGTTGTAAAGTCATTATTGATAGTGGAAGTACTGATAAGTTGGTGTCTACAAAAATGGTTGAAAATTTGGCTTTGAAAAATACAACACGCCTTATTCCATATAAGGTGTCATGGTTGCAAAAGGGACATCACCTGATAGTGAAAGAGCAATGTGAAGTGGAATTTCAAATTGGAAGCTATAAGGACAAGGTACTTTTTGATGTTATGCATATGGATGTGTGTCATATTTTTCTAGGTAGACCTTGGCACTATCACAAAAAGGCAATGCATGATGGAAGGAACAACACATACACTTTTGAGAAAGATGGAGAAAAACACACTCGGTTACCATTGAAGGATGAAGGAGCAACTCAAGAAAACAACTCAAAGGTCTTGTTGGTCAGTGGGAAAGAATTTTTGCAAGACATTAAAAAGGAATAGGTATATGTTTCCTTCATTGGTAAACCAAAGGTAATTCTCACTAGTACACATTTAAATGATCTATATGAAGAAGTTAAAAAAATGTTGGATGAATTTGTTGATATTGTGGTTGATGATTTACCAAATGAATTACCTCCATTGAGAAGTATTAGTTGTCATATATATTTAATTCTATGGGATAACCTTCCTAATAAAGCAACATATCGAATGACCCCATGGGAGAATGAGGAGATACGAAATCAAGTACAAGAGTTGTTAGATAAAGGTATGGTCAGAGAAAGTTTGAGCTCATATCTAGTTCCTACAGTACTAATCCCAAATAAAAATTGAGGATGAGGAATGTGCACAAATTCTAGAGCTATAAACAAAATCAAAATCAGGTATAGATTTCCATTACCCCGAATTGATGATTTGATGGATTGCTTAAGTGGTGCTAAATATTTTTCAAATTTGGATTTGAAAAGTGGGTATCATCATATCAAGATTAGAGAAGGAGATGAATAGAAAACAACATTTAAAACAAATGATGGATTGTATGAATGGATGGTAATTCCCTTTGGACTCACAAATTCCCATAGTAATTTTATGAGATTGATGAATGAAGTACTTAAAGAATTCATTGGTAAGTTTGTACTAGTTTATTTGGATGATATTCTAATCTACAATCAATCTAGAGAAGAACATTTGAGAGACCTCAGGTTGGTTTTAGATAAACTACAACAAGAGAAGCTATTGATCAATTTGAAAAAGTGTAGTTTTGTGAATACATAATTGGTTTTCTCAGGATTTGTGATATCTGGAAAACATGAGGATGGACCAGGAAAAGGCAAAGGCTATAATAAATTGGCCTACTCTAAAGAATGATTTTGAGGTAAGAAGATTTCACAGCTTTGCAATATTTTGTAGAAAATTCATCAGGAATTTTAGTGGGATATGTGCTCCAATTATAGAAACCATTAAAGGAACCAACCAACCATTTAAATGGACAGAAGTAGCTGATAAAATTTTTAAATTATTAAAGAAGAAGATAAAAGAACAACCAATTTTAACACTACCAAATTTTAATAAACTCTTTCAAGTTGAATGTGATGCAAGTGGGTCTGCAATAAGAGTTGTTCTAAGTCATGAAAAGAAACCAGATGCTTATTTTAGTGAGAAATTAAATGAAGCAAAGAAGAAATATTTTCCATATGACAAGGAGTTTTATGCAATTATTCAAGCAACAAAGAAATGGAGACATTACCTCACGCCAAAGGAATTTGTTCTTTACACTTGCAATCATGCCTTGAATTATATTAGCATCCAAACAAAATTAAATCAGAAACATGTCAAATGGATTGAGTTTTTGCAGAATTTCACTTTTGTATTAAGCACATAAGTGGGAAATCAAATAAGGTAGCAGATGCATTGAGAAGAGTAAGTTTAATTTTACAAGAGTTTCAAGTAAATGTTGTAGGATTTCATGAGTTGAAAGAGATGTATAAGGATGATGTAGATTTGAAATATGCTTATGCAGTCTTTGAAAATCTAGTAAGAAAAGACAAAACTCCATGGTTAGAATGCATGCTTCAAGAAATTTTATTGTTTAAAAGCAGTAAATTATGTATTCCAAGATGTTCAATGAGGGAAAACATATTGAAGGAAAAAGACAGTGGTGGATTAGCAGGACATTTTCGACAGGACAAAACATTTTCTCAGCAAGTACATTTTATTTATGGCTTGGCATGAAGATTGATGTCAGAAAATTTCTTGAAAGATGTAGTGTTTTTCACTATGTAAAAGGAAGGAAACTAAATACTGGATTGTATCATCCATTTCCAATCCTAGTCCGACCATGAGACCTTGTAAGTATGGACTTTGTGTTAGGATTTCCAAGAACTCAGCAAGGTAATGATTCAATTTATGTGGTTGTTGATAGATTCTAAAAAATGACACACTTTATATCTTGTAAGAAGACCAATGACGCAACTCACATTGCATATTTGTTGTTCAAAGAAGTTGTTAGGTTGCATGGATTGCCAAAAAGTCTTGTTTCTAACAAAGACTCAAAATTTGTGGGTCATTTTTGGAAGACTTTATGGAAAAATTTAGGAACCAATCTCAACTTTAGTTCAACATACCACCCACAAAATGATGGGAAAACAGAGGTGGTAAATAGAATCTTGGGAAATATTTTGAGATGTCCAGTAAGTGAGCATCCCAAATAATGGGATCAAGTACTTGCACAAGCAGAGTTTGCATATAATGACTCATCTAATAGAAGCACATGATTATGTCCATTTCATATTTTGTATGGAATGCATCCTAGAGGAATTTATGAGTTAAGGAATCCAGGAAAACAAGAAATTAGAAGTGTTGATGGTGAATATTTTGCAGTAAGCATGCAAGAATTGCAGGAAAGGGTCAAGTAGCAGTTATAGGACAACAAAAGAAAATACAAACAAAAGGAAGATTTGAAGAGAATATGGTTGGATTCTGATGTTGGAGAATTGGTCATGGCACACCTTAGAAGAGAAAGGTTTCCTAGGGGGGATATAACAAATTAAAACTCAAAAAGATTGGACCATGTAAAGTGTTGAGAAAATTTTCCTCAAATGCTTATGAAATAGAACTTCCAAGTAACCTTGGAATTTATCCAATCTTTAATGTATTATATTTATACCCTTTCAAGGAACCAACATATAATTTCACAGATGCACCTCACAGTGAAAACATTCAATCCATTGACTAGAAGAAACAACTACCTATAGCATAGCAGAAGAAGATTGAATCTATTTTGGACCAAAAGGTTGTAAATAAGACAAGGGGTAAAGATTACTTTCAGTACTTGATCAAGTGGAAGGGAAAACCACTTGAAGATGCCATGTGGATGAAAGCAACATAAATATGTAAGTATGGTACAAGTACTGAATAACTACTACAACAAGCCCAAGAAAAAGTCTTTTCTTCCTCGAGAGTCTAATACAAGAGCATCTTCTACAACAAACTAGTATTTAACCTCTAAGGTCTTAGGAACTTTCTAAGAGGAAGTTGGTTTCCTCATTGTAATTGTTTTTAATTATTTTGTAATAGTCTAGGGTGTTCGAGAAGAAGGAAATTTTTCCACGAATATAATAGGAGTTGGAAGAGTTAGATAAATTAGGAATTATGTTTGGATTTGATCCTATAATTTAGGATCAAATTGGGATACTGTAAGCTAATTGGAGTCTTTGTGCCATTTTAGTCAGATTCGATCCTATCTCTGTGGATTAGATTGATCTAGTCCTTATTGTATTAAAGGTTTGATGGGAAAGAACAGAGTATCAGTGTGAGTGTGTAAAATAAGTGCAGAGTGAGAAGTGTGGAAGTGTGCAGAGATTGGGAAGGAACTGAGCTTCCCATGTAATCTTATTTCCTTCGATCAATTGAATAAAAAGACAATTGTGAATTTGAATTCTTGTATGTTTTGGATTAAGCCATATATGTGTTTTGTTTCAAATATTACATGTAGAGACTCGATGCACATCTGAATGAGATTGAGATTGTAGACGACCAAGAACGAATTGTGATATTAGATCGACGATCCACAACATTTCGATGCATCGACATTTTCCTATTGTTTGAATAAGTTCGAATCCCTGAAGTCTCGAGGTCTGACACACGTGGCATATTTGGAATGGCGAGGAAAGGTGTTATATGGAGGAGAAATATCTAACGTCGATCACGATAGGATCGACAATGATCATGTTTTAAATGACATCGTTGAGTTATAAAAAGGGGACCCATAAGCGTAAGATCTAACCATTGATTGGAGTGGCAGACCAAAAATGTAGGATCAACGTGTATCAACAAAGTACGAGGAGATTAACAAAAGGAGATCGAAGACCCCGCAGTCTGGGGCCCAAAATACGTGGCATTTAATTATTCATCTTCGTGGTTCCACATGTAGTTCCAACGTGGCCCACACAAGAAACTATTTATAATAAAGAGACGATACAGATTAAATATTTGAATTGAAGATCGACGACCCTCACCGCAACGGACTGCGACCATAGGAGAGTTTTGGTGTTAGAGGATTTAAAAATTCCTGACATACCTACGTTGAGATACGTCAGGTTCCATGGTGGCCCCAATGATTTGCATTGAGTTTTGATTAACAATCCAGAAAGGATTCGAGATCCAGATCAACAACCCAAATTAATCACGTACCTTTGTGCATGAGTGTGCAAATTTTAGCATATGGTCATATGATTAAAGGAGCTTAGCACCTGAAATTAATCCCTCGGTTCCAGCATATGGTCACATAGTGAAAGGAAAAGAGCTAAGTCCCTACGTAAGGTAAAATTCTAATTTCTTTTAATTTCAAAATTCTTTTTAATTAATGAACTTTGCAGAACAATTGGAGTTCTAAGAGAGAGAACTAGTCTGGATTGGTCATCATTAAATTAATGCTACAATCACTAGGGCCAAATCAAAACACTCTCTTAAAGTTGTCTTTCTCTCAATTCTGACAGCTGAATGTTGCATACAAATATTGAAAATTAATCTACAGGTTAAGGGGTTTTCATTGGAATATTTGTTTGTTGATTTTAACGGCTAGAATTCACTGTTGTAGAAAAAGTTTGTTACAGCCATATAGGGGTGTCATAAAATTGTTGATAACACTTGGTTTATAGCCCTTTCAATTGTCAAAATTATTGTTTGAATATTGAAATGTTATCTACTAATGAAGGGTTTTTGTTTCAAGATATTACTTGTTGATTTTGACAATGATTTATTGCAGTTGTTAACATTTTATTCTTGTTGATATAAATTACAGTCTGCTGTAAATTTTTGGACAACGAGGTTTCTTATTGTTTCTCTTAGTGTTTGGGGGTTTATTTTCATGATCTTGGGTCTTGGGAGAGTGGTTCTAATGTTTGTTTTGCAGGTTATTGATCATGTTAAGCCCTAATATTGGCTCATTACCCCTTAATTGGGGCATATTACATTAGTAATGTTATTTTATTTATGTCGGCTTTTTTCCATTAGCTGTAATTATACCTCCTAGTCTCCTATATATACCAAGGAGACATTTTCATTTGGAATCATCTTGTACTTGAACATTTATGTGGAGTAAAAGGAGGTTGCCCCCTCAAAGAGGCTTATTATCTAAAATTATCTCTTTTTTAAGGCGTTGAGTACTTATTCTGAGGTTTTTCTATGCTATAGTGATATTTGGTTCTTAACATATGGTACCAGAGCTCAAGGTCTTGGGGTTTCCCTGCTACATCTGAGACACTTGGCATTTTCACTATAATTGTTTTTCTACAACGTTTCAGAAGGAACTACTTGGAGGATATTTAGTAGATGGATCAAGGTACGTTGGGTTAAAATTTCATCTCCTGAGGCATTATACTTTCGGAGATACAGCCTGTACAAGATAGGGTTCTGGAATCATCCTGAACTGAGTCATTGCGGAATTTTCGCTATAAATTTTTTTATGTAACGTTTCAGACCCTGAACTCTGGAGCATATTCACAGAAATTAGTAAGGTATCTGTGGTAAAAATTTCATCTTCTGGGTCATCTTACATTTGTAGATACACCCTGTGGAAGATAGGGTATCTGACTAGTCCTATTGACTAGTCTCAAGAAGGTGTTCCAGGTAAAACAATCATAACTTCTTCCTAGAGTATCCAAATTGAGTGGGACTAGTTTCATTGGATAGTGGACAGTCTGTAGTATTTATGATACGAGTTTCAAGTGAGATCTCCTGGAAAGCCCAAAAATCGGTAAGTTTTGGGGAAGTTACCGTAAATTCCACTTGGCACATCCAATATTGATCAGACCTATGGCATTGCAGAGAAGAAATATCATAGAACTACATAAAATAAAGTTTCATACCCAGAAGGGCCGAAACTTGGGAGATACAACAGAAGAAAGATTGTCTAGCAAAACCACCTCAAAATCAAGGTTCAAAAGTGATACTTGGCCAACAT
>ML778387.1:0-15249 GCA_009831015.1 Picea engelmannii | reverse complement strand
CATTCTAAACCCCTTGTTTTCCTTTTGACACCCAATTATCATTTGCAAGTCCCCTTTATAAGGTTTCAAGATTCATTCCTTTACTTTTTATTGGGCAATAGTCCTATATAATTGGTGCATTCATTCGCATCCAGACAAGGGCGGTTACCATTAGAGGGGGTAGAGCTCAAGTTGTCCTGAGGCTTTTATGATGGCCTTTATAATTGAGCAATAACATACACATAAAGAAACTGTATCAACCTCTAGGCCTTTATCCCATTCTTCTCATGAGAGAATGGACCATAGCCGAATTTTAGGATATGTGAAAGGATTTAAGATGCAAGGTGTTAAGTATAATCGGGAATGGAACGTTACCCTTGGGAGGGCCCCTCAGTATTACCTCTCTTCCCTAGGAACTGATAACAAGGGACTAGGGAACGGATGTTGAACACCAATGTGAAACAAGGAAACTGACATAATTTCCAAACTGATGATCCATTATCTGACTTCAACCAAAGATATTCATCCAGATGCCCAACAAATTTGTTGGGTATGTGTTATATTCTTTGCATGTGTGTGTGTGGGCGTGTCAGATTCGACAACTGTGTTTGATTATCCCTCTAGTATTGATCTTTGTGTCGTGTGTGTTGGGATATTTCCTAGGGGGGTTCCAGAGGAGGCAGGTATGCCCCCCTGGTTACGCGCAGCGTTTGGGGTAGCGCCCCAAAAAAAAAATTTAGGCGGTTTTTTTCTATTTTTAGTTGTTTTCTAAATTAATCCTGGATTAAGGGATTAGGGTTTTGGTATCTACGGAATACCTAAAAACATTGTATATATTGTATGGTGAATGGTGAAATTTGATATAATGAATATAAGAAAGGTTTTCCTAGTTGAGGGTTTCCGGTATAAAAATTTTGTGTACTTTGTGTATGAGCCATTGATTAAATTGTGTTTTGCTTGATAATCTATATACATTGCTTTACTTCACAGGTTTAAAAATTACATGTGGTATCAGAGCTCGTTTTTGGCTTCAGAGGGACGCCTTTGTTGCTGAGGGTTTGGCTCGGTCTTGATAGATCAAGTTGATCTTGGGTCTGTGATAAACCTGGGTTTAGTGGGAGATTTTGCAGTGGTTATTCGAGTGTAGAAAGAGGAATGGAGAGATCTTCTAGAATCGAGATAAAGAATTTCAACGGTAAAAACTTTGAGCTATGGAAGCTCAAGATGGAGGACCTTCTTGTAGACAAAGAACAATGGATCACTATGGATCCTGGTACACAACCTACTGGTACACCATCTACTAGCACACAGGCTACTGGTACACAACCTACTAGTACACAAACTACTACTACACCACCTACTGGTATGTCAAAGGAAGATTGGGAGAAGTTGGACAAAAGAGAAAGGAGTATTATTCAACTCTGCCTGCCAGATTCAGTTTTGTTGAATGTCTCAGGAGAATCTACAACGAAGGAACTATGGGATATGTTGGGGAATTTGTATCAATCAAAGTCCCCAGTAAACAAGTTGTTTCTTCGAAAGAATCTATATCATCTTAGGATGGAAGATGGAGATTCTATGACAAAACATCTAAATGCCTTTAATACTCTGGTAAGTCAACTTGTCTCTGTTAATATTACAATTTCTGAAGAATATAAGTGTATTACTTTGTTATGTTCTTTGCCAGACTCTTGGGATAATCTGGTTGTATCAATTGGTAGTACCACTCAATCTACATTGAAGTATGAGGATGTAGTTTCATCCTTGTTATCTGAAGAGATGAGGCAGAAAATCATGGATAGTCATAGTACAAATGCTTTATTTGTAAGAGGTTGTACCCAAGACAGGAATCCTGGTAAGCCTTCAGGGGGGAGACCTAAATCTATAGGTAGATCTAAGTCTCCAGAAAATTATTTGAGGAAATGCTGGAAGTGTGGTAAAATAGGGCATTATAAGAAAGATTGCAAGTCTAAGAATGTTGAAAAACCAAAGGGATCTGATAGTACCTCTTCCACAGAGGCGAAAACCTACACTAAAGAAGGAGGTGATGTTTACCTTGAATATATAGGTACACATGCATACCGTAATGTATGGTTGATCACCTCAAGTGCATCATACCATATGACTCCTCACAGGGAGTGGTTCTCTGAATATGAAAAATATGATGGTAGTGATGTATTCCTAGGAGATGACTCGACAACCAAAATCATGGGATGTGGAAGGGTTAAGTTGTTGCTAAAACATGGAAGGATTAGAAATCTCCCTGGGGTTCTGCACATTCCAAAACTTTCCAGGAGCCTAATATATGTAAGCAAGTTGGATGATGCAGGAGTGGATACTATATTTGGAAAGAACACTTGCAAGATGGTACGAGGAGCAATGATGTTGATGAGGGGAGTTCGGTGTGGAACTCTGTACAAGTTGTTGGGAAGCACTTATACTAATGGGTGTAACAGTTATGTTGTCCCTGAGCAGATAAATGAAGGAGACAAGACCAATACTATCCCAGAAAAGAAGACCATGTTGTGGCATATTGGAGAAAAGGGCCTTCGAACACTACACGGTAAAGGTATGGTTGAAGGTATGTCTAATTGCACTCTGGATTTTTATTTCTGTGAACATTGCATATATGGTAAACAGAATCGAGTAAGATTCCCATCTGGTGCTACAAGAGAAAACATGATCTTAGAGTTGATACACAATGATGTGTTTGGACCTTTTCTTGTTCCATCCCTAGGTAAATCTGTGTATTATGTTTCATTCATAGATGATTATTCAAGGAACACATGGATTTATTTTCTTAGAAAGAAATCTAAGGTATTTGATAAATTTAAAGAGTTAAAGGCTCTGGTAGAAAATAAGACAGAGAAGAAAATAAAGGTATTGAGAATAGATAATGGTGGAGAATTCTGCGAAAATAAATTCGAAGAATTCGATAAGAAGTGTGGTATAGCAAGGCAGAAGACTACTCCATACACTCCTCATTAGAATGGAGTTGCAGAAAGGGTGAACAAGATAATGATGGAAAAAGCAAGGAGCATTCTCAGTGGTGTCGGGTTAGGACAAGAATTCTAGGCAGAGGCAGTGGGTACAACATGTTACTTGGTCAATCGATCACCTTCATCAGCGTTGGATGATAAAACTCCACACGAGGTATGGTTTGGAAAGAAACCCTCTCTTCAACATCTTAGAGTGTTTGGTTGTGATGCTTATGTACATGTTCCAAAGGAAAATAGGAGTAAGATGGATAAAAAGGTTGAAACGTGTATCGGTATTGGTTATAAAGATGGTGTGAAAGGTTATAAGCTTTGGAACCCAAAAACCAAGAAGACTGTTTATAGTCGAGATGTTATTTTCAGAGAGGTAAAAGATGTGTCCAAACAGGAATTCCTACCAACGCAAGACAAACCTGAGAAAATAGAGCTTGAGTTGGATGATGCAAAATCTGAATCATCTGAAGAAGAGGAAGCAGAAGAAGAAGAAGAAGAACCTCATACCCCAGTATTGAGGAGATCAGTGAGAGATAAAAGGCAACCAAAAGGTATAATCCACCTGATTTCCGTTCCAATTTCTCTTTATCTATTACTGATGATGATCCCAGAACTATCAGGGAAGCAGTGAATTCAGAGGATAGTAAACTCTGGAAGAAGGCCATGGTTGAAGAAATGGATGCCTTGGATAAGAATGAGGCATGGGATATAGTTGAGTTGCCAGCTGGAAGAAAATTCGTTGGTAGCAAATGGTTGTTTAAAAAGAAGTTTAATGCACAAGGTAAAGTGGAGAAATACAAAGCTCAGTTAGTAGAAAAAGGTTATTCCCAGGTAGAGGGAATTGACTTTGGTGAGATTTTTTATCCTGTTGCTAAGCTAACTTTTATTAGATTTATTTTATCTATTGATGTTGCTTTTGATCTTGAAGTGGAACAGATGGATGTGAAGACAACATTCCTACATGGGGATCTGGAAGAAGAAATCTACATGAAGCAACCAGAAGGATTTGTAGTGAAGGGAAAGAAAGATTTGGTCTATAAGCTAAAGAAGTCACTATATGGTCTGAAGCAATCATCTAGGATGTGGTACCAAGAGTTTGACACATACATCCTTGGAGTAGGATTTGTAAGAAGCAGGGTTGATCATTGTGTATATTCCAAGCAGGTTGGTAATCACTTCATTTGTGTAGTATTGTATGTTGATGACATGTTGTTGGTGGGAAATAACATGGATGTTATCAAGGAGGTGAAATCGCAACTATCCTCCAAATTTGACATGAAGGATCTCGGTGCTGCTAACTTCATTATGGGAATGGAGATTAAAAGAGATCGTGCAAACAGGAAACTCTGGTTGAATCAGAGAAAATATGTTGAGACGATATTGTAGAGGTTTAATATGCATGGAAGTAAATCGATCAAGGTTCTTATTCCTACAGGTGTAAAGTTATCTGCATATCAGTGTCCCAAGACACAGGAAGAAGAAGAGGACATGTCCCATGTTCTGTATGCCAATGCAGTTGGCAGTTTGATGTATGCAATGGTCTGTACTAGACCGTACATTCAACATGCAGTGGGAGTTTTGAGAAGGTATATGTCAAAACCAGGGAAGGAGCATTGGACAGTAGTAAAGAGGGTCTTCAGGTATCTTCGTGGCACTTCCAGTTATGGATTGTGATACCAAGGAAGACCAGGATTGGATAGAGTGGTGGACATACATGGCTTTGTTGATGCAGACTGGGATGGAGATCTGGCTCGCAGAAGATCTACAAGTGGGTATGTGTTTAACCTATTTGGAGGAGAAATTAGTTGGATGAGCAACAGACAGGTTGTAGTGGCACTCTCAACTACAGAAGTTGAATACATGGCAGCCACTCATGTAAGCAAGGAAGCAGTGTGGTTACAAAGATTGTGTTCAGGTATTGGGTTGGTACAACAAGAAGTGATATTAGATTGTGATAGTTAGAGTGAAATCTTCCTGGCAAAGAACCCAACTTATCATTTGAAGACAAAGCATATTGATGTTCAGTATCACTTTGTGAGAGACATGGTTGAGGAAAATAAGGTGTTACTGGAAAAGGTTGACACTTTGAAGAATGTTGCAGATTCATTGACAAAGTCTGTGAGCACAGAAAAGTTCTCCTGGTGTAGAGTAAAAATGGGCATTGTTGCCCCTGGATTGTTGACTATATAATACCTTGGACCCCTGGATGCAAAAAAAAACAACAAGTGGGACAATGTTGGGTATGGGTTATATTCTTTACATGTGTGTGTGTGGGCGCGTCAGATTTGACAACTGCATCTGACGATCGCTCTAGTAGTGCTCTTTGTGTTGTGTGTGTCAGGTGATTTCCTAGGGGGGGTTCCAAGGGGGGCAGGTATGCCCCCCGCTGGTTACGTGCAGCGTTCGAGGCAGTGCCCTGTTTTTGTTTTGCCCGTTTTTTGCTATTTTTAGCGGATTTTGCTATTTTTAGCGATTTTCTAAATTAATGTCGGATTAAGGGATTAGAGTTTCGGTATTTTCGGAATACCTAAAAACATTATGTATATTGTATGGTGAATGGTGAAATTCGATATAATGAATATAAGAAAGGTTTTCCCAATTGAGGGTTTCCGATATAAAATCTCTGTGTACTTTGTGTATGAGCCATTGATTAAATTTTGTTTTGCTTAAGAATCTATATGGATTTCTTTACTTCACAGGTTTAAAACTTACAAAATTAAGCACAACACTTTTCATTAAATAAGGACTAACATACCTCATGGTGACAATGGATTACCATTTCCCATATATTGGGTTGCTTGAATGTGATGAGCCTTAGTTGATTCGTGTTGGGAGGTAAACTAGGGGGGTTGTTGGGTTGCCATCTGTGGACATGATGGCCATCATCATCATGGTGTAGATCATTTTCTCCATTGTGGACCTTGATACATGTCTCCTCCAGTTACCCCTAGGCATGGGGGGTAACATATGGCTACAACATGGGGACATGTGCTCACCATAAAGCACACGATAAACTCAACATATTTGGGTTGTCCAAGATCTGCAATCATGTGCCCACTTCAACCAACAAAGCACTTCAGAAATACCTTCTGATGGATGTAATCAATCGACTATCAGTGATAATCAAAACCTTACCGAAAAAAGAAAAAATTCCTTAGCTATAACATGATAAAACAAAAATTTTCAAGTGCAACATGCAATTTCCTAACATATATTCAAAATGAGAATGCAACATGTATATATGAAAATGTGAAACTACTCTAGCGTGATATACAAGATGCAACATATATATAAATGCAAATGAAAGATGCAAATGCTTGAGCTACCTACTCTAATGTATGTTAGTTCAGGTCTCATCAGAGAAGTAGGGCTTGAGAAAGCTTCTATTGAATGGTAATGATAGCTCCTCCCCTTCAAGTGTATTCAAGTAAAATGAGTTGAGACCAACTTCTCTCACAATATGGTAGGGTCCAATCCTCAATCTATGAATCTTCTTATGCATTCCTGGTTTTTCCTTCCTTTTATCCCACGAAAGTACTAGGTATCCCTCTTTGAAATCCCTCTCTTTTTTCTTTGTGATCAAATGTTCCCTTAATATTCTCTTGGTTGTGTGCCATTTGATCAAAAGCAGTTCTCCTATATTCATCTAGTTATATCAATTGGTCAATTCTTCCTTGGATAGCCTCACCGTCAATCATGTATTGTTGTGTGAAATGGAGGGTAGGAATCTAGAGGTTAATGCGCAGTTTGGATACCAACCTGTATACTAGATCAAACGGGGTTTTTCCTATGGAAGTGTTGGTTGTGATGCGGTGATCTGCCCATAGAGCATACTTGATCTTACTATTGTAGACCTTATTGTTTTCTCCTACAATATTCTTCACAATATTCATCAGATTTTTATTACTTGACTCTGCCAACCCGTTTCCCTAGGGATAGTAGTTGTAAGAGTGATATAGGACAATCCCATACTTGAAAAAAAACTCTTCCAAAGAAAGCGAGCTAAAGGCCTTAGCATTGTCGATAGTAATTTTGGCAGGCGTACCAAACCTTGTTATTATCCTATCCTCGAGAAAACTCATGACGACTTCCTTTATTTCCTTTTTCGTTGGGACGACCTCTACCCACCTAGTGAAATAGTCTGTAGGGGTCAAAACCCAACGATATACATTGCTGGAGTTATCCTTGAATTCACCAATGAATTCTGAACCCCATTGCTGAAAATGAGCTTCAACAACAACTAGTTTCAAAGGAAACACGGGCAGTCATTGTTTTCCTGTGAAGAACTAACAAGGCTGGAAAGACCTGACATAACGATGGTTATCAACAAACAATATAGGCAAACACTATCTCTCTTTTAGTATCTTATGGGTGGTGGTACAAGTAGCGAAGTGACCACCACAATAACTTGAATGGATTTCCTTAATCAACCAAATAACTTCATCTTTGTTCACACATATAAGTATGAGTCCATCAAGGTTCTTCCAGCCTAGGCCATGTTGGGTCAAACAATATTTCATGGCCTTTAGTTTCAATGCTCTTCTTTTGTGATCTACTAGGTGGTCAGGGCATGAAATATTCTTCAGGTAGTAAATAATGTCTACATACCACTTATCATGTTCCAATTAAGTTATTACCAAATTGACTTGCTCACTTTCCCCCATTTGTATGGCTTCTTCATTTCTTTCAGTCAACATCTGATCCAAACCTTGTCCCTTGATAATATTGGTGGGTTTGATCTCTAAGTCATATTATTGAATCTTGGAAACCCACTTTCGTCTGGTCCCAAGGAAATCTTGTTGAGAAAGAACATCTTTCACAACAAAGTAGGGCATATAAGCTTTGACATTGTTGTATATGACATAACTTCTAAATTTCTTAAGGGACTTAAAAATGATGTATGATTTCTATTTGGTGATTGAATAATTCAATTCATAATCCCTAAGGATCTTGCTCATGAAGGTGATAGGTTTCTCATAGTCTTCCTTGTTCTTTTTGCAATAACACACTGGCTATAGTGTCTCGAGAAGCAAATGAGAAAATTATAAAGTCACAAGAGTAATCAGGGCTAGTCAATACTGGCGCCTTAGTGATTGATTCCTTAATGTCTTCGAAGGGCCTTAAAATATTGTTATCACATATAAAGAAACATCTTACTTTAGTAGGGTGTTCAATGGTTTGAACTTATCAGGGAAGTTTGGGATGAGCCATCTTATGAAGTTGATTTTCCCAAAGATTGACTGCAAATATTTCTTGTTGGTAGGTGGTCATATGTTCTTGATAGACTCAATTTTTCAGGGTAAATGTAGATACCCTCTTCTGAGACCACGTGCCCTAACAACTTCCCTTTATCGATGCCATATTTCCTACAACGCTCAAATATCATCCTAAGGTGTGAGATATGTGCATTCCTTTCCTTAGATACAACTATCAAGTCATCTTGTTATATATCTATGATATTTTCTATGAGATCCCTAAAGTAAAAATCCATTGCTCTTTGAAAAGTAGAATCGACGTTCATGAAACCAAAAGGCATCCTTAAGTACATGAATGTCCCCCAAGGAGTAGTGAACGCAGTCTTAAGTTGATCCTCCCTCTTGAATAAAACTTGTTTGTATCCCGAAAAACCATCTAACATGGACATCATCCTAGTCCCAGTAACTCTTTGTAGCATATGTTCCATGTTCAGGAGAGGGTAATCATACTTAAATGATAATTGATTGAGAATTCTAAAGTCAACACACAGTCTAATGTCTCTGTTCTTTTTTTTAACCACCACTAAGTTTGACATCCAAGAGGAACACCTGATGGGAACTATGATCCCAATGTCAACCATATTTTGAAGCTCTTTTTGGATTTGGGGCACTGACTTGGGGTTGATATGTATTAGCTTTTGCCTAAATGGTTTGGCTCCTTATACAAGAGGGATGGCGTGTTTAATAACATCGCTTATATAGGATTTTAAGGCATCATAATTCTAGATGAATATGTCCTTATACTGGAGAATTAGGTCTAGTATACCATTTCTCTTGAATTTAGTGGTCCCTTTCCCTATCTTCACCATCCTTGGTTCAATTTGTGATCCTATGTTGAAATCTAACACTTTGTCATATTGGTCAACAACAAGTTTTCCCTTATACATATCATTCTTGTCAAACATTTGTTCTAATGGAACACATCCCTTGGAAGAGTGTTGTCAGGCAGGTTTACAACTTCCAAGTTCATGGAGTCTTCTAGGAAGTTCACTTGGGAATCAAAGAAATGTTTACTACCTTGCAAAAATATGAGTATCTAGGCATCATCATCAAAGACTTTCCAATGCTTCAGGTTATTGGGGAGTGATGATGTAAATAATACCTCCATTTTGCACAAGTCTTGAAGGACACATTCATAATTTTGTCGGGTGGATGCGGAGACCGCCAAGGAATCAACGACATAGTTTTCTTCTCTAGGAACTACCTCGATTGAAAAGTCATCAAAAAATTTCACGGTGTCTCACACTGAATCCCTATATCTTTTCAATGTTTCATTCTTTTTAGCAAACTTTAGATTTACTTGGGAAATGATCATATCAAAATCTCCTACAACCCTTATGCGCCTTGTGTTCCTATCTAGGGATATATTTAATCCCATGAGCAAAGATTTGTATTCAACAACGTTGTTTGTGCAGTCATACTTGATCCTATATGAGAAATAGGTAGCCTCCTTGGATGGGGATGTCAGGAAAATTCCATCTGCTAATTCGAAACTGGAGTGAGCACCATCAAACTCCAAAGTCCACATTCCATTGGTATCTTGACACTTTTTATCTCGAGATGTAGGGTTGATTGCATATAAACTTCCCATTTTGTCATCCAGGTAAAATATTTCATCCATGGGACCCTTTGGGGACTCAACCTAGTACCTAATGATGGGATCTCTATAGAGGGTAACAAAACCATTCTCGGGGTGAGGGATGGTAGCATATGATAAGTCCATTTCAAGGATACCTCCTAAGTTTTCCGCCCATTCCCTGGATAATAACATCCCCCAAGCATCATGTATATCAATCACTACAACGTTAATCACAAGGGAAATGAAAGGAAAGGCAACCAGGATAACCCTAAGGTCCTTAATCAAGCCACATACTGTGATAGGTTTAGAATCTACTCCACACATGTTTCAGTAAGGTCGTGATATTTCAAGGCCATGTTTTTGCATCACCTTTAAAGGAATAATATTCATGGAGGCACCTGAATCTAACATACAATTATGGAGGGTGAACTCGTTCACCGGGAGAGAAATGAAGAAGGGTGCATGCTTTCAACATTTTTCTACCAATATTCTCATCATGAAGGACTATAGGAAGATCCTCTTCATCTTGAGATTCTTCAAGGTCAAGGTTTTGTGAAGGAGTGAGGTTGTCAACCTTTTCATCTTCACTAGGGCCAAATGATGGTGGAAAATCATCGAGTTTGAAAATTTCCAATTTATCACCATCCTCCTTGAAGGTAAGAGAGATAATTTCTTCCTCAAAGGTCCCATCTTCCTCTCCTAGTTCTTCATTTGTGAGTGTTTGGAGTTGTATTTTAGTCACCTTAGCAATACTCACAATTTTGGTGTGCCACTTTCTCTTAGTGACTGGCTATGGTTCTTCACGAGATGTATCTGCCCATGCAATATCATTTGTGTCTAGTTGAGAGGGTGCACACTCTTCATCTATGGCATTTACCTTGGTCATGAGGGTCTCATGGGATAGCACAATATTTGTAATATTTCCATTAAGAGTACTCATCATAGGATGATAATAAAGTTCACATGATTTTAAATTTCTTTCTATTTGGTAGGCAAGATCTTGTGCCTCCTCGAGGGTCTTAAGGGACTTATCTTTTAACAAGAATTGAAACTGCCCTTTGAAAGAATTTATATAGTGGGATAAGGTAACTACCTGTGTGGGTATTCTTTTGAGGGAGAATTCTCCTATCAAGGTATTAAATCTAGCATTGAAATATTTTACATACTCTTGCTCATATTTTCAAATCTTGTGAAATTGTGAAAAGAAAAAATCTTGATATTTTCCATCACCCCACTTTTTCATGAAAGCATTCTCCAGATCCTCCCATATTCTCTACTCTTTCTTGGGAGGTTTTCATACCATGCCCTAGTTTTCCTACCAATGAGGCAGAGAAAAGTCTCATGATCACGTCCAAGTGTTGGTTTTTGGCCTTGTGGAAGCCTTACTCATTGTAGAACCTACTCAAATGATAATCATCCTTGGTATCATAACTACCATAGAATTTTGACATCCAATAGTTAGCCCTCTTGGGAATGTCATGGGAAAACCATGGATTTTACTCATATCCAAAGGTCCACACACATTGATAGAGGCCCATTTTGGAGGAGCCGTGGGGGAAATGGGCTTATAATGACGCCCAATATGGGTTGTCATTAATGATCAACTGGACTCAAAGCCTAAGGAGACTTTCAATATACTTGAAGGCACATGGAAGTAAGACTCTAGGTTTAGGTGTTGTCTAATGTAATACTACTCAAGTGGGTAACAACATGGGTCACACGAACTTCCAACAGAGCGATATGTAATCTCTAGGTATCCCCTTGAAATCACATGTTTCCCTGCATGTATTGATCCCAAACCATAGTTTTTAAATTTTCAACAATATAACTCCCCATTTTTATTTATAAACACTGAGTGTGCATCTTTTCATCCATTGGAGTCTCCAGATGATCCTTCAAAAATATCATCAAAGGAAGATGAGGGAATCACCCTCAATGGAGTCACCAAGTCAACTTGAGAGATAAGGGATTCGATAGAAAGTTAACCGAGGATATGTCGTTGAGGAGAATGACTCAATCCTCTCTCTGACAACGACATCAAAAATTTATCACAGGATTTGTGTTTGTGAAAATCCCTACCACAAGTCCCCAAATATTGTGTAACAATGAAAGATCCTACCACTGTCACCTTAGTAAGAACTTCCCTCGTTTTAGTTATAGAAGAGGTCCACCACAAGGGAGGCTTCCCTAGTGACCTCAAGGGATCAAAGTAGCAAGTATAGTATCTAAGCCTATTGTTCCCTCTCCTGGTCACCTAAAGTTTGGTCTAAGTCAAGGTAGTAGAAGTGATATGAAGTTGATTGAGTATGTTCCCAGAACAAAAACACTTTATAGAATATACGTAATGATTTCCAAGTTCAAACATGTAATTAATACTTCTTTAAGATACTAGAAAAATTAAATTGCGGTGGTTGTTATAAAATTACAACAATTAACAATGATACAACAATAGTAAAAGATTTGTAACAATAGCAATTATTAGGGTTCAAAATTGCAACAATTGACTATGAAAACAAAGCACATATCCACTAGAATGAAAACATAACACATATACACTAGAATGAAAACATAGCACATATCCACTAGAAAATAAGAGTGTTATCATATGGTTGTAGCAAAATTTTGTAACAACAAGAAGTTTATTAGCAAGTTAGCCAATATTATTGTTAGTAAATTTAGTAGAGAGCTTAAGAGAGTTGAAAGAGAGTATTTTTTTATCACTTCACCATGAGAGGGCATTAAAACCAATTCCTTTTGAGGGTTATGGAGTCTTCTAATAGAAAATGAAACTAAGCTTGAAGGTTGAGCTAGTAGAAACTAAGAGGTAGGGTTTAAACTCTAAGGTGCTAACACATTATGGCCTTAGGGTTTAAACATTGAAGAGAAGGATTGCTAGAGTGAAAGCATGTTTGGTCTCTAGCAATCATTTCTCCCTTCTTAATTCTTTAACAAGATCAAAGATCAAACGTCTAACCCTACCAAGGATTCCTTCACAAATTTTGGAAAAAATTAACCTTGTGAGAGGAGGAAGCACTTATGCTCCTCTCTTAGGGTTTCACCAAGGAATACGTCTAGCATGAAAAAATAAATTTATCGTGAAACATTAATAGCATAAGAATGAAATTGCAAAAAATTAACTTCACCAAGAAACCATGAGACAATACCCTAATTGCAAAAAATTCCCTCCAAAATTAGCAAAGAGCATCCACAATTGACCTTCCAAACATGGTGCATGAGTGTAGAAGAGTAGATACCCCAATAGGGTGAAAATTTCATAAGTTCTCTCTCACGAAAGGCGAGGAAAAATGTGATGATAAAATGAAATGTGAGGGTGGCCTATTTATATGAGGCCACCCTAATAAATTTTATCAACATAATTTGTCATTAACATAAAACAAGTGGGGTTGACCCCTTAATTTTCTTCTAATAATATGCCAAAATACAAAATACATAAACAAAACCCTAAAAAAGGTGATGTGATGCCCTAGAAGGGTGATGTAATGCTCAAATGTGAGACATCAAGGCTCATAGACTAAAATGTTAGGCCTCCAAAGGCCATGTGGCATGCTCCAATGTGAAAGGGTGTGAATAAAGGTGTCTTATTACCCCAATCCATGTCAAATCATCTCCAAAACCACAAAATCCATCAAACCCTAGCCCCAAAAGGTGACGTCAAGGCTAGAGGGTGATGACATAGGCCTACAAAGGACATGTCCAAGTGCAAGAGGAGTGAATTCTTGTCTCCAAGTGATGCCAAAACACCTCCAAAGGCAACGTCCTCCATCGTCTATGAACAAGAGCTCTGCGGTGCTCTACCCAGCTTATGGGATTCTAGTCCACATGAGTGGCATAATGACCAATACTGCTCAAACCAAGCCCATATGTCTATTGCCCAAGGTCACGAGAATGTGATAGCCACTGTATGAGGATGGAGAGCAGTTATTAATGATCTCATCTACTACAAAGACCGAATCTTCTTGGTTTCTGGGTCAGCCTTCAAGGCCAAGGTATTACAAGCATGCCATGACTCACCAATGGCGGGACATCAGGGGATCAGCAAGACGTACAGGTAGGTGAGAGAAAGATTCTCTTGGAAAGGGATGAAGGAGGATGTGATTAGGCACGTCAAAGAGTGTGCGACATGTCAGGCAAACAAGGATGAGCACACACACCCAGCAGGACTTTTGCAACCCTTGCCCATTTCGGAGCACAAATGGGAAAGAATATCTATGGATTTCATCACCAGGCTACCAAAAACGTAGGGAAAGGACTGCATATTCGTAGTGGTGGACAGGTTAACGAAGTTTGCACACTTCTTTTCCATAGCTACTGACTTCAGTGCAGCACAGGTGGCTGAACTGTTTTTCAGGGAGATTTTCAGGTTGCACGGCCTCCCCAAGACCATTGTCAGCGATAGGGATAACGGGTTTATGAGTACTTTCTGGCAGGAGTTATTTCGGTTGGTTGGTACGACCTTGACCCCTAGCACCAACTATCACCCACAGACAGATGGACAGACAGAGATAGTCAAAAAGTGGGTGGAAGGCTATCTCAGAAACTATGTGGCAGGGCAATAGAAGGCATGGGTCAGATGGTTGCATTTGGGAGAGTATTGCTACAATACCACCCAGCATATGTCTATTGGCATGTCCCCATTCAGAGCTTTGTATAGCTATGATCCCTTGTCATTTGTAGAGATTGCATTTGGAGATAGCATGGCACTGATGGTACAGGATTGGATACAGCAGAGCCAAGACATTATCAGGGAATTGAAGGATCATCTACAAAGGGCACAAAACCAGCAGAAGGTCCAAGCAGACAAGCACAGAGTTGACCAGACTTTTGAGGTTGGCGATTTAGTCTACTTGAGATTGCAACCATACAGGCAGGCTTCCATTAAAAGAAGCGGAGCATAGAAACTGCAGCCATGGTTCTTTGGACCCTACAGAGTCAGCAGGAGGATAAGGGTTGTAGCTTACGAGCTGGAGCTTCCACAGGGTAGCAGAATTCACAACGTTTTTCATGTCTCGTGCCTTAAGAAATCCCTCGATCAACACATCAGGCCTATTGAGGTATTACCCCCCATGGATGAGGAGGGACAACTTGTCTTGATTTCGGAGGAGGTGCTAGAATTCCGAGAGAAGAATCTCAGAAACTGAAGCATCAAGGAATACCTAATCAGGTGGAAGGATTTACCCATTGAGGATGCCACTTGGGAGCAGGAACACGTGGTAAGAGAAGTAGGTTTGGAATTGCTTGAGGACAAGAAATTTCAAGCAGGGGAGACTGTAATGTCCCCCACCTCTTAGAGAGGTGATGAGGAGACTCAGTGACCTGGGCAACCCCACTAGGTCATAGTCTTACACTGAAGGGGGAAGTCAATGAAGCTAAAGTTATATTTTTAAGTTGACTTAAGAAAGGAAAAAGGGGATTAAAGGTAAAAGAT
>ML778386.1:1340229-1356521 GCA_009831015.1 Picea engelmannii | reverse complement strand
GACCTCTCTCGCCTGATGCTAATGAAGAATACCCTTCTTGTTAAGGGGGAGTGTTGAAATAATGTAACTGCGAAGAGCATTCTTATTATTATTGGATTAAATCCCCATTGCGGATTAATCATGTCATTATTATTATTATTGTTGTTATTGTATTAATCCCCATTGTGGATTAATCATGTCGGTAATTGTATAAGGACCAAATCCCCTTTTGCGGATTAAAGGTGGCTTTACCCACCCAGAATGAAAGGTCGGCCCTGCCAGTTGTGACCTTTCACACGTGTCAGTCTTGTATAAATAAGAGGCTAGCACCTCACTTCAAACACACAACTCACTTGCTCATTTCTCTTATGAGGCAAACTGCAATTACCAGGGAGAGGAGAAGAAGAGTGGCGCATATCTTGGGGAGGACTTTCTATATTGGTTTGAGTTATCTCTTGATCATTGTACAAGCTATTTATGATAAGGAAGTTTTTGCTGGGTTTTCTTCCCCTAGAGGGTTTCCCAGGATAAATGTTGTGTCTCTTGTGAATGTGTATTTCTCAATAATTGTGTTCTTATTATGCTCTTATCTATTGAAATGCAAAGAACTATAATAATGGCATAAACATTAACAAAGATGACATAGACATTGAACCACTGAATTCTCTTCCTTCCAATGCAATTTAGGAGGAGGCAAATAATGGCCATGTTTTTCTCTCATTTCTTATGTTTGATGTAATATTTGTACACATTTGAAAACTCTTTTATGAGTCTCTTATTCCATATAATACTATTTGTATACTTATTATTTAACTATAATACGACCTTTTAAGTTTAATATTTCTATGTTTCAAATAATTTTTTTTATAAAATAATAAATTTATTTGTATAATTAATTTATCAAAAAAATAATAAATAAAGAAAATTGAATTTTTCAAATTATTTAATTTATTAAAATTTATAATAAAAATAATTAATATATAACAAAAGTTAAACCACAAATGAATATATTGAAAAACTAGAAATGAATATATTGAAAAAGAATTCCTACACCATATAAACTTAAAATTTATAATAAAAATAATTAATATACAACAAAAATTAAACCACTAAAAAACAATATATTGAAAAAGAATTCCTAACTATATAAACCTACTTTACCCTTAAGAAAAAACAAAAAAACAATATATTGAAAAAATTTCCTAACTATATAAACCTACTTTACCCTTAAAAAAAACAATATATTGAAAAAAAATCTTACACTATATAAACCTACTTTAATCTAAAAAGCCATATATTGAAAAAAATTCTTACACTATATAAACCTACTTTCTACTTTATGTTAGAATTTTAAAACAAATTTAAAAAAAAAAAAACTAAATAATTAAAAATAAAAAATCAATACATTGAAAAAGAATAATTATGATATATAAACTTACTTTCTTTACATTTTGAATCAATACACTGAAAAAGAATGATTATGATATATAAACTTACCTTTATTACATTTCGACATATAAGTTAGAGTTACATTAAAAACAAATCATCTACAACTTAAATTTGTTGTTATTACATGGTTCGTTGTAATTAGAAAATATAACTTTATTATTACATAGTTCGTTGTAATTACAAATTAGTAGCAACCAATTTATAAAAGTGGTTGATATATATCGATCGTCATTTTTCACGTTTCTAAATTAATGATGTTGATCGACCTATATCAACCACTTTTATAAAGTGGTTGTTGCTAGTATCTCTGTCATTTAAATATATAGTTTCATTTTCTTTCCAATCCAGATGGATTTATAAAAAACATCATTTAAAATACAGTAATAATAATTCTATGAAAACTATATCTATAAACTCAGAAGTCAGCTCTCAATTTCAGGAACAATGCGGTGTCTGCAGATTTATGCTAAGGTAGAGCATGAGAGAGCGATATCGACTGTATATATACTGCAATATAAGGCCGAAGTCGATAACGACCCCCGTAAAACATTGCAATATATTACAATGTGATTTTTCTTGGACCCTAAAACCGGTCACCAGTTTTCCTATGTCCAATTTCCACAAACCTTTCATGGCATGATGAAGAATGATCTATATGAAAATAATATGAAGACGATCTTCCAAGTGAGTATATACATCTTTGTCATCTTGTAATGACCTCAATCGTTACGACTACATGCGAAGAAAAAAGTGCATTTTTTTTTTTTAGGCAAGAAGGCGATGACGACAACAGTTGAACCACCCAACCTGATGACGAACACATGCACGTAGATCACGAAACAAGAAACAACTACTCAACGCACTAGCACAACGAGTAGCTGAGCGAAACATGTGTAAATCAAAGGATAGAAATGACTACCCGCCCGACACAGACACGGCAACGCCTACAGGTTAAGGGACAACTTTCGCACGACACAACAGTTTCGTTGACCAGTAACTAGAACCTCTAAGGCGCGCAACCAAACACATGAAGGCGTTCAAACCCAAGCATCGTCAACAACTATAACGAACAAATGCCCTCAACGGGAAGCACAGACTCCAGCCAAGTTATCATACACCTCTACCAACTAAGGCACGCAAGGATCCCCTCATCAGGAATCATGTCATCGCCAGTGGTAGGCGTGACGATGACCGTGGCGCAACGACATGATTGGACCCCTAATGCAAGCTACAACCAACGTGCCAGGAGACCAGGTTAACTCACAAGAAGACTATACCCACGCTCCTAAGAAACAAGTTGATGAGACGCAAGGTGACATCCTTCAAATTGAATTGCACAACTATCCAACGGACTTCAGGGTTCCTACAATCCAACATGAGTGGTGGAACAACTAAGACCAGCCACCCAAAACAATTCTCCTTAAGGCATACGGTTACTTCGTTGCATCAACAATGGTCCAAGAATGATGTAATTTACACTATTGTTCCACAAGGCACATTCATGTACCTGAAACAATTCTATATATAAGTAAAGAATACATTGTTGCCTACAGTGTTAGTACTTAATAAATATTATATATCTCATTTAAAATAACTATACATCCTTTAAAAATAACTAAGATGAAATTCCTTAATCCTCCAATTAAATACATTACATCAATTTCCATTACACATTACCTTCCCTTCCTAACAAAAAGAGTTTCTTTTATAATAAAAATGGCTTCTATCCATATTTAAATTCCTAAGCTTTTAATCCATGCTAGAACTATTAAAGGATTCCACATTGGGAGCGGTGTAGAGAAGGCTTCTTAATTTAACAATATTATAACCTTCTACTGCTTAAGTTCATATGATCCCTTCACAAAGTTGAAGCATACCACGCATCCACGCATCGACAACTCCTTGGAACACAAATATCATTGCTATCTAATTGGGTTCTTTATACTTTCGTTGCCCATACAATAAGAGTTAAATGAAATTGACAGTGATGGCATACCATAAGGAAATTTAACATTGAAACTAAGACTGACCATTAATGAGGTATGAAATGATAAACATTGATGATAATTTTAGAATAAAAACGGTCGAAAACATGACAGCGTTGGGCGAGCTGGGCGAATCATGGTTCAACTGTGCATTTAAAAGATTAAATCGTTGCCATTTGAAATTGGCGCTATCTATCAAAATATCGGTGGGAATGCAGTGAACATAATGGAATCAACGTTGTCTACCACAACTCCCCACTGCCATTCGCCCACCAAAAATGCTGACTTTCACCTGCAAAAAGTGACCATCACACCTGTAGAAATACAACGTTCGCTCAGACAATCACATCCAGTTCACAAGTGGAGTGCATCTGCTATGTGGAAATACACAATTTGATTTCATGTTCGATTTCAAATTAATATCGCAATGAAATTGCACTCACGAATAGGTAAGGTAATGTGAGTGCGAGGTTACCAAATCAAGTAAGGTTGCAGTCATAGTTATAAATTTAAAAATAAGCATTGGAACTTGTACTCAAGGAAAGTAATGGTCAATTAAATTCTCGGTCAGTGGAACAGGTGAAACTATCGGAGTATCCCCAAGGAGATCGTTGTGTCAAAAGAAATACCACAACAATGTATATTACTGGGCGTTTTTTTTTTTTTTTTAAGAAAATTACAGTAACACAAATAAGGAATAATCGTTGTGCAGGAATTTAAAGAATAACGCTAACGCTTCATAAAGGAACAATGACAGAAGGTGGATTTGAAATCACCTCATTTGAGATCCAGAATCTAGTCCTATCATCTATAGGGGTATAAATATAAATCTGTGCGTACATTAAGAAATGACATTAACTCCATTACAACACTATGTCCCTATGCATAGAATAAAGAAGTAACAATAACTATACCATTGGGCATAAAACTACGCCTATCCATTGTTATGATTGTCTTTTAACTAGAGATGACCATCACACTAATTTAAAGAAATAACAACATCAATTACAGTAGCAAACGCTTTCAAGGTATCATAAAATGATGAGCTTTAACCATAATAATGGCGCTAAGTTAATTCATCGTCAAGGAAACATATATAGTAGAGAAATAATGAACGTTAGACGCATGAAAAACGCAGAGAAATTCACCTTCGAATATATCGAAATGCAGAGGGAAAAGAACGCAAACCATGAGTATGAAAACGCAGGCATAAAGTACAATTCATAATGCAAAGAAAAATTATAGTCAATTTATTAAATTGCAGAGCGAAAATTCGTCAGATTGTAAGGATAAAATTCCAGAGTAAAGGATAAGCAAGTCATCCATCAAGACGTAGGTAAGACACAAAGTTAAAAATTTTGGGGATAGGAATGATAAAAATGGTAGAATTACTCAACACAAGAAGGTGCAAGGACCATCAATAAGATAAGAACAATCAACAGGGGTGGATGATTAGGAAACACATCCTTCGCTCCTCATCCATGCATAGAAAAGAAGGGCATTAGAATCTATAGGTCACTATGCACTGAAGTGACGACCGTCGGTTCATCTCCAGGCCGACTACTCAGGCATGGACTGAGGAACTAGCGATGCGGACGAAAATAAAAACTCTTCACAACAATCCACAAAACCAAAGCACAATCACAACATGCAAGGACCAAATGCCAAGGGAAATAAGTCAAGCAGCGAGCTCAAGGTTATGGGGAAATTTTAGGTTCTCAATAAAATGCTAAGTTAACAGCTTCTTTACATAGTCAAGTACAGAAATGAAAGCATAAGGTAAATAATGATCTACCATGCAGATTAAAAGTAAGAATACCATATCCCATGTCATCCGCTCTGATTCATTGTCTTGTGCACTCCGTGCAGCTCTTGCTTGCCGATCGAAGAGACTTCACCGATACCTCCCAGCCAACACTAGGGTTACTCTTCTTCCCCCTTAGCCCCCCGAGCTGCAAAGGGGCCACACACACTGAACCATAGATCGGCTAGATCCCAGCTCACCTTGCAAGGCCAAGCTACCACTCCTCACCGAGCTGGGTGTCTTAACTCCCACAAGCTAAGTCAGTCAAGTCTAAAATTATGCAGCATATCGTTACGCATAATAGAGAAAATCCACCATCTTCCTCCTCCCTCCTTTATATAGATTTTATAAGTCATTTACTTTCCCAAAATCCCATTTAATTTATTGTTCAATAATTTAATTCGTAAAAATACTCCTCGTACATGTGTCACCCATTCCCTTCATTGCACCATAATGTAATTTCATTAATTAATCAATTACTCCTATTTCCCTCACCCACCTAAAAACATCCATAGAATCACTCCTGGTGTCCCCATATTCCCTTACACATTTTAATGACTTACCCCCTTACTAATTCACTAGTTGAGTTCAATTTAGAAAGTTCTTAAATGCAAAATATCTTACTAAGTTAGTCTTTCTGTTTTTTCCTTAGGTTTCCCTTTCTCTTTATGTTTCCTTCTTTTTCCTAGTTTCCTAATTCTTTTAAATTTCTCTCTTTCCCTTTTCTTTTAAAACTTAAATTGGCAAGTGTAGAAAATTACCCTTTTTCCCCTTTTTCTTTTTAATTAATAAATTTTTAATTAGCATATGTAACAAAACAATTATTTCCCCCTTTTCCCCATTTCTAAATTTTATCCCCCAAAAGATGTTTTTATGAATTAATTGAATTGGTTACCCCCTTCTCGTCACATGATTAATGATGATTATTATCATTTTTTGTTTATTTTTATTTATATATATAGATATATATTATCACAAGTATCACTTACCTAGATTTTAATTTTTCAAGGTTGGGTGACATTTTATTAGGGAAATTGTTTTTAAATCCTTCTTATCATGTTATTCATTCTAAGGTCATCTAGGTTTATTCATTTATTATTTAACAAAACGACGTGCCCTTCAAGACGCACTAGGTGCTCCAAGGGTGCCACTCACCTCATTCTATTTCCCTTGTGGGACATGCCCTTCATGACGCACTACGAGCTCCAAGGGTGCCACTCGCCTCTTGACTAACTTGGTAGAAATCAAAAACCCCTGGAGTCAATACTCCGCCAGGTGATCCTATGGGATACTAAGGGCATATAAGGAATAATTCCCCTTCCTTATTGTGCATCCTTTATAATCATCGTGAGCGACTATCATAGTCTTCCCTCATGGCATCGTGGATCTTCTCAAACTAGGTAATCGTTCACCTACATTTCAGGCCATAGCGGGAGTGCTAGTAGGCTATTGCAGGGTTGTTGTCCGCACCTCTCCCTCAACGTCTTTGGTAGTCATGTGTAACCCCTCTACTCCACATGTGAGTCTGGTCGGAAAGCTATTGTCATCCTGCATCATCAACGAATCATGTCAGAATAAAATCCATAATCATAACATCTAATCAGATGCACCTATGCCATATATAGAAAAATCAAACCCCAATAGTCCACTCCTTGACTCGATCCGGAGTCCAAGGGTTTCATCGATTCCTCAACATCCTTAGGGTCCAAATCCTACACACTCAGGAGAACCAAGTCAATAACACCTGTCTAAGTCAATACAACAAAATAACATATAATCACATCCATAGTGCCTCATAATAATAATCAACGATCAATGGTATAATAATCTGGATCACTTGCAAGCAAGTGTCCTTAAGGATAAGCTCGCTCAGTGTTTGCAAGAGAGGGATGTTACATACACCCCCTCTTTGTCTAAACTTCATCCCAAAGTTTCACAATATATAAGTGCCGAAATAATGTGTATCACAGTATCATAAGTCTATCTATCCAACAAAAAATGAAATTGTTGGCGCAAATCATGTGCATCCTCTGAGGTCGCCGAGTGCGGACTATATTTGGCCCACTGGACCTTGACCTTATCTACTATTCAACATTGTAGCCATTGAATGCGATGATCCAGGATGCGTATCAGCTCAGCCGTGAGCGCACCCTCATCCGACACCCGCAAGGTGCTCAAGTCAAAACATGTGTAGGATCACTAATCATAATGTCTCAAACAGAGATGTGAAAGACATCATGCATACGCCTCAAGAATCAGGAAAGGCTAGTCATTAGGCCACGGGCCTCTCTTTTCCATAGTCTCATAGGATCCCACGAAACTAGGATATAGTTTAGCCCCTTTTCCGAACTCGATCGAACTCTTATGCGGTTTCCTCCGCAAAAATACTCGATCGCCACATCGTAACTACAGTTGACACGATGCACATCAACATAACTCTTTTTCTGATCTTGCACTTCCTTGATCCTTTGTATGATAGTTTGCATTTAATTTTCCAATTATGGGATGGCTTTCGGTCCCACCAAGACCCTATCCTCAAGCCAATCCCAGCTCAAAGGCGTCTAACATGGTTGCCCATAAATAAACTCGAAAGGTACCATCTTAATGGCACTTTGGTAACTGTTGTTATAAGAGAATTCTACCAGTGGCAAGAATTCTTCCCAACGCTTCTATTGGTCCATCCCGTACATGAGCAACATGTCTTCCAAGGTCTAGTTCGTTCATTTGGTCTGCCTGTCAGTCTTCGGGTAATACACAATACTAAAGTTAAGTCGGGTTCCCAAGGCCTCTTGGAAACTAGTCCAAAATCGTCTAGTAAACATTGATCCTCGATCAGATATAATCCTCTTAGGTATGCCATGCAGCCTCCCAATATCACTGATGAAAACTCTAGCTATGTCAGGTGTCGGATACATCGTATGCATAAGAATAAAATGAGCACTCTTCGTCAGAGTGTCTACTACCATGAAAATTGAGTCATGTCTCCTTGCCATCAATGGCAATCCAACAATGCAATCCATCGAAATAACCTCCCATTTCAATTCTGGAATAGTGTGTGGTTGTAGTAATCCTGCTTAATGCCTATGTTCAGCCTTTACCTGTTGACATTCTAGAAATTTGGCCACATAGTTGACTATGTCTGCCTTCATTCTTTTCTAGAAGAAAAAGGGTTTAAGATCCGTCGTCATCTTCGTGACTCCCAGGTGAGCCATGTACACTGCTCTGTGAGCCTCATTTAGGATCAAAATCCTCAACTCATCGTTTGGTGGTACATAAATTTGATTTTTAAATATCAGTAGTCCATCGTTGTCCAACGTAAATCCTTCAAATCTTGGTACCATCATTGTGTTTTTTCCAATAAAATCCTCGACCTCTTTGTACCAGTCATCATCGCGCTGTAAGGTTAGAATATTTTCACGTAGATTCATCTGAAGAGGCAACACTGAAAATATGGATGGTCTCTGACTCAATGCATCTACCACCGAGTTCACTATTCCTTTTATGTAAGTAATATCGAAGTCGTACTCGCTAAGAAATTTCGACCAACGTCGTTTTCGTGCGTTCAAGTTGCTTTGCGTAAAGATGTGTTGTAGTCTAGATTGGTCTGTATTTAGTTCAAATTTTCGTCCAACAAGGCAATGTATCCAAACCTTCAAGGCATAAACAATTGCTAACAAATCCAAATCATCCATCACATAGTTCTTCTCATTCCTTCTCAACTTCCTTGAAATGTAAGCAATCACCCGATCGTCTTGCATCAAGAATATGCCTAAGCCTTCCTTGGATGCGTCAGTTTATACCAAGAATTCTACGTCCATGTCAGGGACCTTTAGTATTGGTTTTTCTATCAACATATCTTTGACTCTTGGAAATGATTTCACGCATTTCTCGGTCCCAACAAACTTCTTATTCTTCTTCTACAATTTCGTGATCAGATTTGCTATCTTCGAAAATCCCTCAACGAACCGCCAATAGTATCTTGCTAAACCCATGAAGCTACACACTTTTGGGACATTTGTCAGTGCAGGCCAATCCATAATAGCCTCGAATTTAGCTAGATCCATGACGATACCTTCGTCGGAGATGGCATGCCCTAAGTAGTGAATCTTCGATTGATAGAACGAGCATTTGGACAATTTCCCATACAATTGGTTCTCTTGTAGACCTGTAGTACCAAGAGAAAGTGATCTTCATGCTCCTACATCGTCCAAGAGTAAATGAAAATATCATCAATGAATACTTGGACGAACTTGCCCAAGTACTCATGGAACACCCCATTCATCAAACTCATAAATACCCCTGGGGCGTTTGTCAGTCCAAACAGTAAGACAATAAAATAGGAATGTCCAAACCTCGTCTTAAAGGAGTTCTTAGGGACTTCATCCTCCTTGATCCGTAACTGGTGATACCCTAATCGCAAATCGATATTTGAAAACACCATCGCACCCTTCATATGATCGAACAGATCATCAATCCTCGACAACGGATACTGATACTTGATCGTTTCCTTGTTCAAATGATGGTAGTCAATGCAGAGTCTCCATGAGCCATCCTTCCTTTGTATGAAAATAATAGGCACACCCCACGGTGACACACTCGGACGTATAAGTCATAGGTCTAGCAACTCCTTCAGTTGCATTCTCAACTCTTGTAACTACGGGGTCAATATCCGATAAGTCGTTCTAGCTATCGATTCAGTCCCTGGTTTTAGGTCTATGATAAACTCCAATCCCTCTCTGGCAGCATCCCAGGTAACTCCTCCAGAAAGACATCTGCAAACTCTCTCTTGCATCCATTACGCATGCTCTTCCAAAACTGCAAGGAAGAGATAAACCTTAGGGAAACTCCCTGGTTCCGTCCTACAATCACATGTCTTTATCCCTCATCATTGACCAAGCTCAACTGTTTCATCATATAGTTGAGTATCGCCTCATGTGATTCCAGCCAGTCCATACAGATCACAACGTCATAAGATCCCAAGATCATGATGTACAGGTTGGTCCTGATGACAAACTCTCCTAGGTTAAGGGTAAAACCCGTAACCTTGCCTCCAAACTTCTGTTTGGCTCCCGAATCCATCTCTACAAATATAAACTCATCATGTTCAACTACCTTTACCTTAATCCTTTTTAGCATTGTACCAGAAATGAAACTCTTGGTTACACTGGGATCCATCAAAATACTAAGGGTCTGGTCAACAACGATACCTGACGTCTCGATCATAGTCGACTGGTTCTCTTCCTGGTGGTTATTCACCGCTGCATGAATTCGATGGGCTTTGCCCAAATCTCCCATGGTAGTGGGTCCGGCTGATCCAGATGCTCCGACCCCTTCCTCTAGGTAGTAATGTTGGTGATGTGGCTCCCCACAACCCAACACACCTTCTTCCATCCAATAATCCTGGTACCTAAAGTAGAAGTTGAATTCTATCGTTAAGGCCAACACAAACTTGTTGACCTTAAGTTTCTCGGTAAGGGTGCAGAGCATACCAAAGTAGCTCCAAAAACATGCCTTGTACTTGGGCACCGTACGACCGCCTTGTCACAAGGTGTCAAACTCGTTGAGTTGATGCTCAATGAATTCCTCAGAAAGATACCTCTCCTAGAACCGTTCCATGAATAGTTCCCATGACACATCATCGACGTCCACATCCAAATGTGGCAGGAGCATCTTCCACCATAGAAGAGTGTGCCCCTTCAGTTGAAAGACCATGTTGTTGGGGAAAAACACCCTACGGACTAGCAAATAGAGTTCAGACTTTGCATGCAGATATGACCGAATAGAAATTACTTTCTACCTTCATCCCTAGATTTAAATCCCCTTTTCTTAGAAAATGCATGGAAAGATCCACCTACATTGTTACTAGTGTTTGATGTCGATCCTCCGTTGTGCTTGATTACTTGTTCGCAATACTCCTTCCAACGCTGACTTGCATTCAAGACGAGCAACAACTATGCATGCATACTACTTATATACTCACGGGTTAGAAATCAAACATAAACTAATCAAACCATAAAAAGTTCATGAATTGGGATGGGAAGAGCATTCTCTTTATTACTTAAAATGAGTCAACTTTACAAAAGCTGAGACCGGCCACCGCTCCTTGAACCTGATCCTGGGATCCTCTTCTTCTGTCCTTCAACTTCTTTTCCTTAAATCTCCTTTGACATTAGGAAAGGCTAAAGGGTTGGGACATTGGAATACGTAAATGGGCAGAGTTTCTTTGCTATATTCTTCCTCTTCCAAATGGTACCCCTACCCCTTATTTTATAGGCTAGAAGGAGCTAGGTATTTGGATGAACCCCCAGCCATGCATGGCCAGGAGTTTTAGTTAACTCACCCATATCTTTTTGTTCTGTTGACAACTTTCCTTTTTTCATGCTTTTGTCGGTCCATGCGGGTTGTTTTGGGTCAGCCAGCGTGTACACGTGTGCAGTAATGGGTTAGGGCGCATGGACCTTTACACAAGAGGATTTTCAAAGAGTTGTTTAGTAGTGTTTTTGGTAAATAAAGGATATGAGTTGGCCTGATGCCAGGTAAGCATGTGTGGTGCAATTTAGGGTTATAACAGACCACCATGCAGACCTTCATGTTGGAGGTTGTAATCGTGAAGCATGAAGCACAACGCCTTGATCTACCATCGTGCCTCAATGGCACAACCGTTTGCGAAACTCATGGACTCGAGAACTCAACTCTCTCAAGTTCTCGGTGGATGATAACGGTACTAACTAGGGTGCATTGTGGACCCTCAGGGGTACAAGTGCCCTAGCCTCATCTCAGTACCGACGGTGAATCAAGGCCCTTGACATTACCGAGAAGGGCCTTGTCACACCATCATCATCCCTTACTACAAGTGAATCCAGGCCAAGGAATTGTTCCTCCCCATGGGGGTTCGACTCCGAGTGCGCGGGAACTTATAGAGGCGTCGTACCTCCTTCCATGGAACCTCATTTCGAACCTCTGAGGTGTCCTCCAAATGCGATGACCACATGGACATGTTAAGGTTTTTAATTAATGAAATGGTTAATACTCACATGTTTACTGCAGTGGAAAGCCTGGTGATCCACAGTCGCAGGGTTGAACCCGCTCTGATACCATATTTAATGACCCCAATCGTTACGACTACATGCAAAGAAGAAAGTGCAATTTTTTGTTTTGTTTTTAGGAAAGAAGGCAATGATGACAATAGCTGAACCACCCAACCTGACGATGAACACACACACGCAGATCAAGCAATAGACAACAACTACTCAACGCACTAGCACAACAAGCATCCAGGCGAAACATGCATAAATCAAAGGATAGAAATGACTACCCGCTCGACACACACACGACAATTCCTACAGGCTAAGGGATAACTTCCACAATTCCAACACAATGGCTTCGTCGGCCAGTAACTGGAACCTCTATGGCGTGCAACCAAATGCACAAAGGCATTAAAACCCAAGTTCCCTCAACAGCTATAATGAACAAACGCCCTCAATGGGAAGCACAAACTCTGACCAAGTTATCATACACCTCTACCCACTAAGGTGTGCAAGGATCCCCACATCAGGAATCATGTCGTCGCCAGGTGGTAGGCATGATAATGACCATGGCGCAACAACATGATTAGATGCCTAACACCAGCTACAACCATTGCGCCAGGAGACCAAGTTAATTGACAAGAAGACTATACCCATGCTCATAAGCAACAAGTTGATGAGACGCAAGGTGAAATCCTTCAAATTGAATTGGGAAACTATCCGACAGACTTCAGGGTTCCTACAAGCCAACCTGAGTGGTGGAACAACTAAGACCAACCACCCAAAACATATCGCCTTAAGTCATACGATTACGTCGTTGCATCAACAGTGATCCGAACATGATGTAATTTACACTATTGTTCCACAAGGCACCTTCATGTACCTGAAACAATTCTATATATAAGTAAAGAATTCATTGTTACCTACGGTGTTAGTACTTAATAAAAATTATAGATCTCATTTAAAATAACTATACATCCTTTAAAAATAACTAACGTGAAATTACTTAATCTTCCAATGAAATATGTTACATCAATTTCCATTACACATTACCTTCCCTTCCTAAGAAAAAGAGTTTTTTTTATAATAAAAAGGGCTTTTATCCATATTTAAATTCCTAAGCTTTTAATCCATGATAGAACTATTAAAGGATTCCATGTTGGGAGCAGTGTAAATAAGGATGCTTAATTTAACAATATTATAACCTTCTACCTATTGAAGTTCATATGATCCCTTCGCAAAGTTGAAACATACAACGCATCCACGCATCCACAACTCCTTGAAACATAAATATCATTGCTATCTAACTGGGTTCTTTATACTTTCGTTTCCCATTCAATAAGAGTTAAATGGAATTGACAGTGATGGCATACCATAAGGACATTTAACATTGAAAGTAAGACTGGTCATTAATCAGGTATGAAATGATAAACATTGATGATAATTTTAGAATAAAAATAGTCGAAAACATGACAATGTTGGGCGAGCTGGGCGAATCCTGGTTCAACAATGAATTTAAAATATTAAATCACTGCCATCTGAAATTGGCACTATCTATCAAAATATGGGTGGGAACACAGTCAACACAATGGAATCAATGTTGTCTGCCACAACTCCCCACTACCATTCGCCCACCAAAAATGTTGACTTTCACATGCAAAACGCGACCATCACACCTGTAGAAACGAAATGTTCGCTTAGACAAACGCATCCTGTTCACAAGTGGAACGCAACCACTACATGGAAATTTCAAGTCCGATTTCAAATTAATACCGCAAGGAAATTGCACTCACGAATAGGTAAGGTAATGTGAGTGTGGGTTACCAAATCAGGTAAGGTCGCAGTCACAGTTATAAATTTAAAAATAAGCATTGGACCTTGTACTCAAGGAAAGTAAAGGTCAATTAAATTCACGGTCAGTGGAAAAGGTGAAACCGCCGGGGTATCCCGAAGGGGATCGCTGTGTCAAAAATAAATACCACAACAATGTATATCATTGGGAGTTGTTTTTTTTTGAAGGAAATTACAGTAACACAAATAAGTAATAATCGTTGTGTAGGCATTTAAAGAATAACGATAATGCTTCATAAAGGAACAATGACAGAAGGTGGATTTGAAATCACCTCCTTTGAGATCCAGAATCTAGTCCTATCATCTACAGGGGAATAAATATAACTTTGTGTGTACATTAAGAAATGACATTAACTCCATTACAACACTATATCCTGTGCATAGAATAAAGAAGTAACAACAACAATATCGTTGGGACAAAAATACACCTATCCATCACTATGACTGTCTTTTAACTAGAGATGACCATACCACTAATTTAAATAAATAACAACATGAATTACAGTATAAAATGCTTTCAAGGTATCATAAAATACTGAGCTTTAACCATAATAATGGTGCTAAGTTAAGTCAGCGTCAAGGAAACATATATGGCAGAGAAAGAATGCAGGGCAAACGCATGAAAAACACAGAGAAAATCACCTTCGAATACATCGAAATGCAAAGGGAAAAGAATGCAAACCAGAATTATGAAAACACAGGCATAAAGTACAATTCATAACACAGAGAAAATTTGCAGTCAATGTATTAAATTGCACAGCGAATATTCACCAGTTTGTAAGGATAAAATTTTAGAGTAAAGGATAAGTAAGTCATCCATCAAGACGTAGGTAAGACATAGAATTAAAAATTTTGGGGATAGGGATGATAACAATGGTAGAATTACTCAACACAAGAAGGTGCAAGGACCATCAATCAACCAAGAACAATCAACAAGGGTAGACGACTGGGAAACACATCCTTCGCTCCTCATCCACGCACAAAAAAATAGAGCATTAGAATCTATAGGTCGCTATGCACCAAAGTGACGACCGTCGATTCGGCTCCTAGACGACTGCTCAGGCATGGACTGACGAACTAGCGATGAGGATGAAAATCACAAATCTTCACAACAATCCAAAAAACCAAAGGACAATCACAACATGCAGGGACCGAATGCCAAGGGAAACAGGTCAAGCAATGATCTAAAGACTATGGGGAAATTTTAGGTTCTCAATAAAATGCTAAGTTAACACCTTCTTTACATAGTCAAGTACATAAATGAAAGCATAAGGTAAATAATAATATACCATGAAGACTAAAAGTAAGCATATCATATCCCATGTCATCTTCTCTGATTCGTTGTCTCACGGGCTCCATGCAGCTCCCGCTTGTCGATCGAAGATACTTCACCAGTACCTACCAGCCAATGCTAGGGGCACTCTTCTTCCCCCTTATCCCCTCGAGTTGCAAAGGGGCCATGCACACTGAATCAAAGATCAGCTAGCTCCCAGCTCACCTCACAAGGCCGAGCTACCACTCCTCACCGAGCTGGGTGTCCCAACTCCCACAAGCTAAGTCAATCAAGTCTAAAATTCTGCAGCGTAACATTACGCATAACAGAGAAGATCCATCATCCTCCTCCCTCCTTTATATAGAGTTTCTAAGTCATTTTATTTCCCAAAATCTCATTTAATTTATTGTTGAATAATTTAATTCATAAAAATCCTCCCCATACATGTGTCACCCATCCCCTTCATTGCACCATAATTTAATTTTATTAATTAATTAATTATTCCTATTTCCCTCACCCACCTAAAAGCATTCCTAAAATCGCTCATATGTGTCCCCATATTCCCTTACACATTTTAATGACTTACCCCCTTACTAATTCACTAGTTGAGTTCAATTTAGAAAGTTCTTAAATGCAAAATACCTTACTAAGTTAGTCTTTCTTCTTTTTTCGTAGCTTTCCCTTTCTCTTTATGTTTCCTGCTTTTTCCTAGTTTCCTAATTCTTTTAAATTTCCCTCTTTCCCTTTTCATTTAAAACTTAAATTGGCAAGTGTAGAAAATTACCCATTTTCCCCTTTTTTTTTAATTAATAAATTTTTAATTAGCATATGTAACAAAACAATTATTTCCACCTTTTCCCCCTTTTTAAATTTTATCCCTAAAAATATTTTTTGTGAATTAATTGAATCACTTACCCCCTTCTCGT
>ML778386.1:1310551-1321453 GCA_009831015.1 Picea engelmannii | reverse complement strand
ATTTTAAATAATAATTAAGTAATTACTAAATAATATTTAAATATTACATTTAAATTGTATCAAAATATGTTCATGGTTGTGGCGATGCATGCCGGCCGTCAACTAGCAACAACCACTTTTATGTAAAAAGTGGTTGATATACGTCGATCGATGCCATTTTTTCACTTTTTTTAATTAATGGACGGCGTATATCAACCACTTTTTACATAAAAGTGGTTGTTGCTAGTATTAAGGTGTGTTGATATCCTTCAACTTGTATTCTTTTTCATGCATTTTAGTTTGTTTTATAATAGGTAATAATCAATATTTGTGTGTCTTGTATTTTGGTTTGTTTTGTTTTCGGTAATAATTTATATTTGAATAATATTTTCTTTATGTCATGTATGAAAATTTAAAAAATTTTATTTTTATTTTTTTAATAAATAATATTTAATTTTTTTTTTTTAACTTTTCTTATAAACCAAAACGAAAAATATTTTTATAACATTGTTAAAACTCTAAAAATATACAATTTAATTTTGTGGGGTTAAAATCAAGATTAAAACAATGAATATATATTCTGATTAATCTATACTTTTGACATGTTAACAATAAAAAAAAATTAAAAGGCAATAAAATATACAATCAAAACAAATAACTACCATTATAGCAAGATATACAATCAAAACAAAGAACTACCATTATTTGTTATAGATGCAAACAAGAATGGAGTTTTCATCATTTTTCTTATTCAAACAATATGGACCTTGGTGAAAAACCTCTTGTTTTATTAGTGTCAACACATAAATGTTAATAATGTGATTGAATCTAATGCTTAGATTACACCTTATTGTGATGGTAAATATAAATATAGCAATCACACAATTAGCTTTCCACGAGATAATAATTCAATTGCTAAAAACCTTCCCCATCACATTGAAGATTTAGATATTATAATAGTTGAGAGTGAAGGACCTAATCTAAATACTATAAGTATATTGATAATATATCACGTGTAATGGATGCATTTTATTATACAATTCAAATGGACAACTATTACCAAGATGTTGAAATTGACCTAGACGCAATTGTAGCCCTTCCAAATCGACCAATATATGTGTTTGATAGATCGCATTATATCAAATCTGACATAGATGAATTAAAATGAAACAATGTATACATTGAATGATTTCAAATATAGATCAATTGCATTTTGATTATTCCTCCTTTACAATTAGATAAGCAATTGCACAATGAGAATTGGAAATATGAACTTTTATTCAAAATGTAGATTCTTTCTCTGATCTACAAATGGAATGGATAGAAATTGGGTTGTCACCAACAAATAAACATGGCCTCATAGAAATTGGGTAATTTGAGAGGGGGTTTTTCCCATGAGGTTTTCTCTCTTTCCTCGTTTATTTTAGTGTATCTTTTGTATTTGGGTACTTAACATGGCCTCATTACCAGGACCCATTCTTTATTTTTACCATAGTGATGTTCAAGGGAGGTGTTGGAGTTACTTCACACACACCTAGGATTTAGTTTTCCTTGTTTATTAGTCATTATTCAGTCTCCTCTATTTTAGGAAGAATATTCCTCTAGGAGAATATTCCCTTCAGTTTTCACTTCAGTTTGACTAGTTGAGTGGAGTCTAGATTTTGCATTGGTTTTGTCACCATGCAACATTGGTTTCATCACCAGCTAATGCGCATTATCCTTGGTATCATCACCAAACTAGCGCATTAACCAAAATTCCTTGATCTCCTCCTCACTTCACTTTGTTTCAGTCATTTAACTAAAGACTGATAGACTAGTTAACTTAGACTAGGTGGAAGTTCACTCCCGTAACTACCTAAGAGACTAGACTAGGTGGAAATTCACTCCCGTAACTACTGGTGTGTGTCTAGGTCACTCTAGACCACCACTATGGAACATTAGTTACTCATGTATCCTATATCTATTGTAAATTATTTCACTCTTTGAGTGTGGAATACGGTTCATGAGAATTCTTCCATTCTTTCTGTCTTGCTTATTCTTTCTCAATTTCTCTCTACAAATGTGTGTGGTATTTTCTAGCTAGATATATTATGTGCAGGTTCAACACATTTACAAAAACCAAAGGCAGTATGAATATTCTAACAAGTTGTATCCATTTTCAAGAAGCAATATTGATCTAAATGAATGGTTTTCTCGTGAACGAAGATGTCTATAAAGCAAGATAAGGAGCTCATTTTTAGGGTCAACACTTTTGGGAATTCAAGAGTTTCTTATAACCAGAGTTGTTTGATCACAATCCTCATGCGCAATTATATAATTAAGTCTTCAAGATTCATAAGATTCATCCCCTACGTTATGTTTCAGTTTATCATTCCTCTTTTTGTGCATGTGTTCTTGTAAAATCCACCCCTCTTATTTGAGCTTCTTGTATAAGATCCTTATTAATAAAATCTCAAGCAACAAGTTATATGACATGTTCAATGTTATTGTGTGTTGTATTCTTATGATATTGAAGTGATTTCATCTCAACAAATGAAAACTTCTTGTCATTTCTTCATATGTTTAATGATATGCAGAGGGTACCTCCATGGATTTGAATATGTTTAACTATTTGATGGATATTTAACGATTTGTTATATGTGTTAAAACTGTTGAATTCTTAATTGTTCAACATGTTATTCTATTGCAATAAGATATAAGATCCATTCTCTGCAATTTCTTATACTCTTATCATGTATTTCTTATATTTCACCATTTCCCACTCTTAAAACTAAATTTTCTGAAACACTTGTGGACAAATGCCTCCTGAAGATAATTTTTTTTAATATATAGACTAATATATTTTTAGGGCCGAGAGTGTTATTACAGAGAGAGAGAGAGAGAAACTTACCAAATTTTGCATAATTTTCTTTAAGTGAAAGCATGGATTTAAGGCTCACCATGAGTCTTATCCCTCGGGGTGACTCGACATCATTCCGTTCACATCCTGGAACATCTTGAGGGATAACAAATACAATTACTCAATCATATTTTTCTTATTCCCTACTCAATCATCATGTTGTGGCTGGTAGGGTAAAGAAGTTTTCCATTTTCATCAAACATATGCATGCAATATCTTTATTCTAAGAATAACTTGAGAAATTTTGCAACTACTCGAATATATTGAACATTTGAACTCGGTCCTAAATCTTGATCCTGCAAAATTCAAGGAACAATTATTCAACTACACCTGCTTACATAACGTAAATCCAATGAGATGAATTACCAATAAAATATATATGTACTACAATTGACATGAGAGAACTTGAAGGACTTCCAACAATATGGAATGAGATGTAATCTAAATAATTGTTGATTTGATATTATAATTCATTTTTTTCCTGCATTTGAGATAAAACCGTCATCTTGGGAAGCATAGAAAAATCTAAACTCATAAATAATTTCAAATAACTTTTATAACTTAATGGTGTGCTTCATCATATAAAGAAGCACTGATGCATTTAATTGAGGGAAGCACCAAACGTTGACCTTTGTTATTGCATCTACAAAGCAAAACCTCTGCAAAATCTAAATGCAGATGTTTTCGTTTTCATTTTGCAAATTAAATTTTCTTATGGTGTGTTATTACTTACACACTACACCAATGTGTATCTAACTATATAGTGCACCGGCTGAAGAAAGTTAGAAAAATAACATGTGTTTACTATCAATTCATTTAAATTTATTACGAAAATAAATCAGTGTGTTATATGAACACACTGCACCAATGTGCTACTCACTGTATAGTGCACCAAATATGTAAGTTTCAAAAAAGAATAAAAACACACGTATTTATCATCATTGCATCAATATATACAATTAAATAATGAGTGAGAATTTCAGTTTTGGTGTTTATAAAGGAAAACCCTATTACATCTTTATTTCTTTGCAAAAATTTAGAAGGGATATTTGTGCAACCGAGATTTATCAGTAAAGACTTCGGAGTGGGTGTATTTTTGTTTAAGAGCCAAATTCAAGATGGATTACTGTAGATCATGTAGAAATCTTTAGAGAAGAAATTTTAGGTATCTGATTTCATTCTATTAATCATATTAATCATTCCCCTATTTGATTCAAACAATTTTTAGTGCATTCTGAAACAACAAAAAAGGGTTTAGTAGTTTTCTTTAGTATTGGAAGCCCTTAGTTCCTCATTGTTTTTTCTCTCTTTCTATATTTCACAAAGAGTTTTCTTTTAGGAAATTTTTTTTTATAAGGTTTTTTTGTTTATATATGGGTGTGTCCTATATATTGCAATGAAACCACTCATTGCATTGGATCCCAAATCATCCTGTCATTGTAGGTTTTAAAAAAAATGCCCACTCCATTAATGGTGTTCTTTGTACATAGTGAGGGCACTAATGTGTATTTGTATGTTAATAGCACCACTTAATTTAAATTACAAATAGTATTAAAAAAACAAATCTCTATCGATAGTGCGTATTGTACCTAGATAAGCATCGGCGTTTTGTTTTTTACATTGAACACCATTGAGATTAAAATGGAAATAATACTATTTTTTATATGGAAACCGTCATGTCTTAAATTTTTTCATAGGTCGATGGTGTGTAATAAAAAACAATTAGGAGGTCGTGCTTTTCTTAATTCATAAAGAGCTGACCAAATAGAAAAAAGTGTAAAACATATTCAATTTCGCAATGAAACTATTATACTATATCGGTGCATATATATATATATATATATATATATATATTTCTTGTGTGTATTAAGTCACTATATGCATTGTGATCTTATTTAAAAAAAAACATATGTAATTTTTATACCTGATGATTCCTAGTTTTTTTTTCTAGGGAGATTTTGAAAATTTCAAGGAAAAACCAAGGGGAAAACAAAGACATGCCACTAGGGATGTCCAAAAAAATGTAGAAGAAGATGATAAAATAAATTAGCATAATTGTGTTGCAAGAGGATCCATCCCAACTACAATGTGCATATGAGGTATGTAATCATTTATTTATTCTTTTATGTACCATTGAATTTAATTATAGCATGAAATAGTAATTTTCAATTTTTTTGTTGCCGAAAATAAAAAAATATAGAACTCATTCAACACAGAAGACAGGACGACAAGGAATAAAAGGGTTGATCCCAAAATTTGTGATTATTTATGTTTTCAAACTTTCTTAAGATTTCATGTTTGTCGTGGTCTTTATATTTAAATAATTAATTTACATTTTTTCATGGATATCTTCTAAGAGGTGCTAACATTCAAAGAGGAGCCACTCCATGAATTGATAAACATTGGGTTAAGTATGTTAATGTTTATGCCATTATTATAGTTCTTTGCATTTCAATAGATAAAAACAACGTAAAGAAAAGATCACTGAGAAATACACAATCACAAGAGACACAACATTTATCCTTGGAAACCCTCTAGGGGAAGAAAACCCAGACAAACTTCCTTATTATAGATAGTCAATACAATGCCAAGAGATAAATCAAGCTAATACAAAAGATCCTCTCCAAAATGTGCGCCACTCTCTCTCTCTTTCTTCTCCAACTGCAATTTTGAAACTTGTCTCTCAAATGACCAAGTGAGTTGTGTGTCTAAGTGAGGCATTGGCCTCTTTATTTATACAAGACTGACACGTGTGAAGTGTCTCTTCACTAGCAGGGCCAACTTCTCAAATTGGGTGGTTACAACCACCTTTAATATATTCTTGGGCCTCTTTAATATCTGCTAGGTCCGACTTCTTATTCTTCCTATTATAATTATCATTTGACTAATCCGCAAAAGGGGATTTGGTCCTATTACAATAGCCGACATGATCAATCCACAATATAGTTATTATATTTTATTTCTATGTTTGTAGATGGAAGATGAAGGGGTGGAACTTAAAAATCAAGCCTATCAAGAAAACATTAGGTTAAAAAACCAAAGTACAATATCACCTAAAAATGATGAAGAAATGAGGCATGGATGTATCTTGAATGATGACTGCAGTTCAACTAATGAATGTTAGTCAATATAATTAAACGTTGCTACAAGTTTTATGTTTTGGAATATTTGTCTTTGAAAATCAAGGATTTTGTTTAATGTACTTGAAATATTGCGCCATTTTCATGATGTAACACTCCCACGATGGGGCATAAAAATTTCGCACTTCTTAAGAGAATTGATGTCCTCATTCGGGGATTCTACTTCATTCTGCTCTTCCAAGGATTTCCATCCACGGCCTCCATGCTATGAACCAAACTCAAAACTGGAAGATATCCTCTTCAAAGTCCTTCGGGTTCTCACATTTCCCTTATACTTTCATATGACCATGAGTTGTGACCAGACACCAAAACAACATGCGCCAAAACAACCACAACATGAATTCCCCTAGAATGAAAATTCTTTGAAGTTCACAATCCGACGCCGCGTATCCTTGGGGAATTTGACAGTCCTAATTCACTTCGGGACTTCGATGTTCAGGAGTCTCGGATTCTCACAAAACCTTTCCTCCTTAAATACTTTGTACTGGGAGTTCTATATCAAGCGCCATGCGTCCATTGTGAATCGATGACTTAGTTTCATTTTGGGACTTCGACATTTGGGAGATTTAGACGTTTCTACAGCCTTTTTCTCCTGGAGTGTTTTCTTCTGGAGTTAAGGATCGTGCACCATGGGTCCTTTCTGACCAACGGTCATGGTTTTCTTCAGAACTTCGGTGTTTGGGAGTTTCTACCTCTCCACACGCGCTTTCTCCCAAAATTCTTTCACCCGAAGTTAACGATCTATTGACACGTGTCTCGTGAAGCATGAAGCACGATGCCTTGATCTACAGTCATACCTCAATGGCACAACCATCTGCAAAAATCATGGACTCGAGAACTCAACTCTCTCAAGTTCTTGGTGGATGCTAACGGTACTAGCTAGGGCGTGTTGTGGACCCTCAGGGATACAGGTGCCCTGGCCTCATCTCAGTACCAATGGTGAATTGAGGCCCTTGTCACACCATCATCATCCCTTACTACAAGCGAATCTAGGCCAAGGACTTGTTCCTCCCCTTAGGGGTTCGACTCCGAGGGCGCGGGAACTTCTGGAGGCGTCGCACCTCCTTCCATGGAACCTCATTGCGAACCTCTGAGGCATCCTCCAAATGAGATCACCACATGGACACGTTAAGGTTTTTAATTAATGAAACAGTTAATACTCACGTGTTTACTGCAATGGAAATCTTGGCGATCCACAGTCGCAGGGTTGAACCCGCTCTGATACCATATTTAATGACCCCAATCATTACGACTACATGCAAAGCAGAAAGTGCAATTTTTTGTTATTTTTTTAGGAAACAAGGCGACGACGACAACAGTTGAACCACCCAACCTGACATTGAACACACGCACACAGATCAAGCAACAGACAACAACTACTCAATGCACTAGCACAACGAGCATCCAGGCAAAACATGCATAAATCAAAGGATAGAAATGACTACCCGCCTGAAACACACATGACAATTCTTAAAGGCTAAGGGAAAAATTCCACAATTCCAACACAATGATTTCGTCGGCCAATAACTGGAACCTCTATGGCATGCAACCAAATGCACGAGGGCATTAAAACCCAAGCTCCCTCAACAACTATAACGAACACATGCCATCAACGGGAAGCACAGACTCTGACCAAGTTATCAGACACCTCTACCCACTAAGGCGTGCAAGGGTCCCCTCATCAGGAATCATGTTGTCGCCAGGTGGTAGGCATGACCACGACCGTGGCACAACAACATGGTTGGATACCTAGCGCCATCTACAACCAATGTGCCAGGAGACCAAGTTAATTGACAAGAAGACTATACCCACGCTCATAAGAAACAAGTTGATGAGACGCAAGGTGAAATCCTTCAAATTGAATTGAACAACTATCCGATGGACTTCAGGGTTCCTACAAGCCAACCTGAGTGGTGGAAAAACTAAGACCAACCACCCAAAACAATTCACCTTAAGGCATACGGTTACGTCGTTGCATCAACAATGGTTCGAACATGATGTAATTTACACTATTGTTCCACAAGGCACCTTCATGTACCTGAAACAATTCTATATATAAGTAAAGAATTCATTTTTACCTACAATGTTAGTACTTAATAAATATTATATATCTCTTTTAAAATAACTATACATCCTTTAAAAATAACTAAGGTGAAATTACTTAATCCACCAATCAAATACGTTACATCAATTTCCATTACACATTACCTTCCCTTCCTAAGAAATAGAGTTTCTTTTATAATAAAAAGGGCTTTTATCCATATTTAAATTCCTAAGCTCTTAATCCATTCTAGAACAATTAAAGGATTCCATGTTTGGAGCGGTCTAAAGAAGGATGCTTAATTTAAAAATATTATAACCTTCTACCTATTGAAATTCATATGATCCCTTCACAAAGTTGAAACATACCACGCAACCACACATCCAAAACTCCTTGAAACATAAATATCATTGCTATCTAACTGGGTTCATTATACTTTCGTTGCCCGTACAATAAGAGTTAAATGAAATTGACAGTGATGGCATACCATAAGGACATTTAACATTGAAAGTAAGACTGGTCGTTAATCAGGTATGAAATGATAAACATTGATGATAATTTTAGAATAAAAATGGTCGAAAACATGACAACGTTGGGTGAGCTGGGCGAATCATGGTTCAATAATTCATTTAAAATATTAAATCACTACCATATGAAATTGGCACTATCTATCAAAATATGGGTGGGAACGCAGTCAACACAACGGAATCAACGTTGTCTGCCACAACTCCCCATTTCCATTCGCCCACCAAAAATGTTGACTTTCACCTGCAAAATGGGGCCATCACACCTGTAGAAATGCAATGTTCGCTCACACAAACACATCCTGTTCACAAGTGGAATGCAACCACTAGGTGGAAATACGCAGTCTGATTTCATGTCCGATTTCAAATTAATACCGCAAGAAAATTGCACTCACGAATAGGTAAGGTAATGTGAGTGTGGGGTTACCAAATCAGGTAAGGTCGTAGTCACAGTTATAAATTTAAAAATAAGCATTGGAACTTGTACTCAAGGCAAGTAACGGTCAATTAAATTCACGGTCAGTGGAAAAGGTGAAACCGTCCGGGTATCCCCAAGGATATCGCTATGTCAAAAATAAATACCACAACAATGTATATCGTCGGGCGTTGTTTTTTTTTTTTTTTTTTTGAAGGAAATTACAGTAACACAAATAAGGAATAATCGTTGTGTAGGCATTTAAAGAACAATGATAATGCTTCATAAAGGAACAATGACAGAAGGTGGATTTGAAATCGCCTCATTTGAGATCCAGAATCTAGTCCTATCATCTACAGGGGAATAAATATAACTTTGTGTGTACATTAAGAAATGACATTAACTCCATCACAACACTATATCCCTGTGCATAGAATAAAGAGGTAACAACAACTATACCACTGGGAAGAAAAATACACCTATCCATCGCTATGACTATCTTTTAACCAGACATGACCATAACACTAATTTAAAGAAATAACAACATCAATTATAGTAGAAAACGCTTTCAAGGTATCATAAAATACTGATATTTAGCCATAATAATGGCTCTAAGTTAAGTCAGCGTCAAGGAAACATATATGGCAGAGAAATAATGCAGGTCAGATGCATGAAAAAAGTAGAACAATTCACCTTCAAATACATAGAAATGCAGAAGGAGAAGAACGCAAACCTGAAGTATGAAAGCGCAGGCATAAAGTACAATTCATAATGCGGAGAAAATTTGCAGTCAATGTATTAAATTGTAGAGTGAAAATTCGCCAGTTTGTAAGGATAAAATTTTAGAGTAAAGGATAAGTAAGTCATCCATCAAGACGTAGGTAAGACACAAAATTAAAATTTTTGGGGATAGGAATGATAACAATCGTAAAATTACTCAACACAAGAAGGTGCAAGGACCATCAATCAGCCAAGAACAATCAATAGGGGTAGACGACTGGGAAACACATCCTTCGCTCCTCATCCACGCACAGAAAAATAGGGCATTAGAATCTATAGGTCGCTATGCACCGAAGTGACGACCGTTGATTCGGATCCTGGATGACTTCTCAGGCATGGACTAATGAACCAAGGATGAGGATGAAAATCACAACTCTTCACAACAATCCACAAAACCAAAGGACAATCACAACATGCAGGGACCGAATGCCAAGGGAAACAGGTCAAGCAATGAGCTCAAGACTATGGGGAAATTTTAGGTTCTCAATAAAATGCAAAGTTAACACCTTCTTTACACAGTCAAGTACAAAAATGAAAGAATAAGGTAAATAATAATCTACCATGCAGATTAAAATTAAGTGTATCGTAGCCCATGTCATCCGCTCTGAGTCGTTGTCTTGCGCGCTCCATGCAGCTCTTGCTTTTCGACTGAAGGTACTTCACCGGTACCTACCAGCCAACGCTAGGGGTATTGTTCTTCCCCCTTATCCCCTTGAGCCACAAAGGGGCCATGCACACTGAACCAAAGATCAGCTAACTCCCAACTCACCTCGCAAGGCCAATCCACCACTCCTCACCGAGTTGTGTGTCCCAACTCCCACAAGCTAAGTCAATCAAGTCTAAAATTTTGCAATGTAACGTTACGCATAACAGAGAAGATCCATCATCATCCTCCCTCCTTTATATAGATTTTCTAAGTCATTTTATTTCCCAAAATCTCATTTAATTTATTGTTCGATAATTTAATTCATAAAAATCCTCCCCGTACATGTGTCACCCATCCCCTTCATTGCACCATAATTTAATTTTATTAATTAATTAATTACTCCTATTTCCCTCACCCACCTAAAAGCATTCCTAAAATCGCTCCTATGTGTCTCCATATTCTCTTACACATTTTAATG
>ML778386.1:1288595-1310501 GCA_009831015.1 Picea engelmannii | reverse complement strand
ATCAAGTATCACTTACCTATATTTTAATTTTTCGAGGCTGGGCAACATTTTATTAGGGAAATTATTTTAAATATTTCTTATCACGTTATTTATTGTAAGGCCATATAGTTTTATTCATTTAGTATTTAACAATGTGAAGTGCCCTTTAGGCTGCACTAGGTGCTCCAAGGGTGTCACCTGCCTCATTTTGTTTCCCTTGCACGAATTTCCCTTCAGGATGCACTACGTGCTCCAAGGGTGCCACTCGCCTCTTGACTGACTTGGTAGACAAAAAAAAAAAAACCTGGAGTGAATACTTCGCCTAGTGATCCTATGGGAGACTAAGCACCTCTAATGAATAAGGCCACTGCCTTATTGCACGCCCCTTAGAATCATCATGAGCAACTGTCGCAGTCTACCTTCACGACATTGTGGGTCTTCTCAAACTAGGTAATCATTAACATACATTTCGAGCCACAACGAGAGTGCTAGTAGGTTGTGGCAGGGTTTTTGTCCACACATCTCCCTCAACATCTCTAGTAGTCGTGCATGACCCCTCTACTCCACATGTGAGTCTGGTCAGCAGGATATCGTCATCCTCTTATCATCAATGAATCATGCCAGAATAAAATCCATAATCATAACATCTAATCATATTCACCTATGTCATATATAGAAAAATCAAACCCCAATAGTCCACTCCCTGACTCGATCCAGAGTCCAAGGGTTTCATCGATGCCTCAACATCCTTAGGGTCCAAATCCTGCACACTCAGGAGCAATGAGTCAATAGCACTTATCTAAGTCAATACAACAAAATAACATATAATCACATACATAGTGCCTCATAATAATAATCAACGGTAAATGGTATAACAATCTGGATCACTTGCAAGCAAGTGTCCTCAAGGATAAGCTTGCCTAGTGCGAGCAAGAGTGGAATGTTACACATCTCCAAAATCATGTGGAATTTTATTGGAATAAACGCATATATAATACGACCTGCCAGTATTCACATGTTGATCAAAAATAAAGGAGTAAATGGAATTGAAGGTCCATTCTACACAGGCACCAGATGCATCCACTGTAGGAATTCCTTATTTGGAAGTGAGCGATGACATAGCTCCTCAAAATATCATAAAGTTGCACGCTCCATTGTTTGTAGAGATAATGGAAGCGTTGTAAATGATAAAGTAAGTTCATCGAAGATGCTGAAAGATGCACGAGATCTTGCAAATTTCACATACGAGGACAAAACCCTATGGGGCAAAGAGGCAATTCCCACTTCCAGTATTAGTTCTTAATCATATCAATTGACCAGATACCAATATATTGAAGGCTAAAATAAAACTTGTCTATTGCAAGTTGGCATTATCTATGGCGGTGTTGTGGAGGATGTATTGACAGGCTTTGTTGTACATTGTAGAGGATGGAAATCTATCTATTATACAATGCAGAGGTGGGTTGTCGGCCTCCTCGAATTGTGCGCGAGTAAGTTTTCCCTGTATACCGATTCGCCTATGCATTCGTATCCATAGAATAATTAAATGAATCGACTATTAACATATTTGAGTGCATTCTGGATGATGGCAGGTGAATATTAAATGTTTGTGACAGTTCAGACATCACAAACAAATGGTTCCCCAACATGAAACGTGTGCACAGTGCTTCTTAATAATATAAACATGGTTTGTATAGATATTAATCCTCCTTAATCATTTAAACGTGGAAATTATATATCCTTACAGTGATTTTATAATGTGATTAGGTAAATGTAAAAAAGTAAAAATGTTAACGGACGCCTTCATAAATTCGAGGAAGTTATGAACAATAAATCTGACCAAATGATTTTGGAGGACGACTAAGAGTATGCCAGCATCTTCAATGCGTAGCCATCAGAATAGAATTTAAAGTTAAAAGATCATTAATTGTGTCCATTACTAATAGGTGTACGCCTTTCGACGTAAATATAAGTATATTTTTGTTATAATTACAAAATATATTTTTAAATTAGAAATATAACTTATAAATTTTCAAAATATTATTCAAATTTAATAATCTTAAATTTAAATTTATATATATATATATATATATATATATATATATATATATATATATATATAAATTTAATTTTTTTTTTTAAGATATTAAAAAAAATTAAATGGTGCATACTTTAGTATAACTCAAAATAATAGAAAATACACATCATGTGTATATTTTAAAATAATTATATTGAATATTTAGTCATGTTATTAATTTGCTTAATATTTTACCCATTCTCTAATGAATTTGGTCATGTGTACATATATTAAATTAATTATAAGTTATTTATCATGTTATTAAGGTGTGTTGATATCCTTCAACTTGTATTCTTTTTCATGCATTTTAGTTTGTTTTATAGTCGGTAATAATCAATATTTGAATAATATTTGTGTGTCGTGTATTTTGGTTTGTTTTGTAATTGGTAATAATTTATATTTGAATAATATTTTCTTTTTGTCATGTATGAAAATTAAAAAAAAATTATTTTTATTTTTTTAATAAATAATATTTAACATATATTTTTTTAACTTTTCTTATAAACCAAAACGAAAAATATTTTTATAACATTGTTAAAACTCTAAAAGTATACAAAATTTTGTGGAGTTAAAATCAACACTAAAACAATGAATATATATTCTAAATAGATTAATCTATACTTTTGACATGTTAACAATAAAAAATAAAAAAAAGACAATAAAATATACAATCAAAATAAATAACTACCATTATAGCAAGATATACAATCAAAACAAAGAACTACCATTATTTGTTATAGATGCAAACAAGAATGGAGTTTTCATCATTTTTCTTAATGAAACAATATGGAACTTGGTGAAAAACTTCTTGTTTTATTATTGTCAACACATAAATGTTAATAATGTGATTTAATCTAATACTTAGATCACAGCTTCTTGTGATGGTAAATATAAATATAGCAATCACACAATTAGCTTTCCACGAGATAATAATTCAATTGCTAAAAACCTTCCCCATCGCATTGAAGATTTAGATATTATAATAGTTGAGAGTGAAGGACCTAATCTAAATACTATAAGTATATTGATAATATATCATGTGTAATAGATGCATTTTATTATACAATTCAAATGGACAACTATTACCAGGATGTTGAAATTGACCTAGACGCAATTGTAGCTCTTCCAAATCAACCTAGGCGCAATTGTAGCTCTTCCAAATCGACCAATATATTTGTTTGATAGATTGCATTATATCAAGTCTGACATAGATGAATTAAAATGAAACAATCTATACATTGAATGATTTAAAATATAGATCAATTTCATTTTGATTATTCCTCCTTTACAATTAGATTAGCAAATGCACAATGAGAATTGGAAATATGAACTTTTATGCAAAATGTAGATGCTTTCTCTGATCTACAAATGGAATGGATAGAAATTGGGTTGTCACCAACAAATAAACATGGCCTCATAGAAATTCAGTAATTTGAGAGGGGGTTTTTCCCATGAGGTTTTACCTCTTTCCTCGTTTATTTCAGTGTATCTTTTGTATTTGGGTACCTAACATGGCCTCATTTCCAAGACCCATTCTTTATTTTTACCATAGTGATGTTCAGGGGAGGTGTTGGAGTTACTTCACACACACCTAGGATTTATTTTTCCTTGTTTATTAGTCATTATTCAGTCTCCTCTATTTTAGGAATAATATTTCTCTAGGAGAATATTCCCTTCAGTTTTCACTTCAATTTGACTAGTTGAGTGGAGTCTAGATTTTGCATTGGTTTTGTCACCATGCAACATTGGTTTCATCACCAGCTAATGCGCATTATCCTTGGAATCATCACTAGACTAGTGCATTAACCAAAATTCCTTGATCTCCTCCTCACTTCACTTTGTTTCAGTCATTTAACTGAAGACTGATAGACTAGTTAACTTAAACTAGGTGGAAGTTCACTTCTGTAACTACCTGAGAGACTAGACTAGGTGGAAATTCACTCCCGTAACTACAAGTGTGTGTCCAAGTCACTCTAGACCACCACTATGGAACATTAGTTACTCATGTATCATATATCTATTGTAAATTATTTCACTCTTTGAGTGTGGAATACGGTTAATGAGAATTCTTCCATTATTTCTCTTTTGCTTATTCTTTCTCAATTTCTCTCTGCAAATGTGTGTGGTATTTTCTAGCTAGATCTATTATGTCTAGGTTCAACACATTTACAAAAACCAAAGGCAGTATAAATATTCTAACAAGATGTATCCATTTTCAAGAAGCAATATTGGTCTAAATGAACGGTTTTCTCGTGAATGAAGATGTCTATAAAGCAAGATAATGAGCTCATTTTTAGGGTCGACACTTTGGGGAATTCAAGATTTTCTTATAACCAGAGTTGTTTGATCACAATTCTCATGCAAAATTATATAATTAAGTATTCAAGATTCATGAGATCCATCACCTACGTTATGTTTCAGTCTATCATTCCTCTTTTTGTGCATGTGTTCTTGTAAAATCCACCCCCCTCATTTAAGCTTCTTGTATAAGATCCTTATTAATAAAATCTCAAGCAACAAGTTATATGACATGTTCAATGTTATTGTGTGTTGTATTCTTATGATATTGAAGTGATTTCCTCTCAACAAATGAAAACTTCTTGTCATTTCTTCATATGTTTAATGATATGCAGAGGATACCTCCATGGATTTGAATATGTTTAACTATTTGATGGATGTTTTAACAATTTGTTATATGTGTTAGAACTGTTGAATTCTTAATTGTTCAACATGTTATTCTATTGCAATAAGATATAAGATCCATTCTCTGCAATGTCTTATACTCTTATCATGTATTTCTTATATTTCACTATTTCCCACTCTTAAAACTAAATTTTCTGAAACACTTGTGGACAAATGCCTCCTGGAGCTAATTTTTTTTAATATATAGACTAATATATTTTTAGGGTCGAGAGTATTATTAGAGAGAGAGTGAAAAACTTACCCAATTTTGCATAATTTTCTTTAAGTGAAAGCATGGCTTTAAGGCTCACCATGAGTCTTATCCCTCAGGGTGACTCGACATCATTCCGTTCACATCTTGGAACATCTTGAGGGATAAAAAATATAATTACTCAATCATCTTTTTCGTATTCCCTACTCAATCATCATGTTACGGTTGGTAGGGTAAAGAAGTTTTCCATTTTCATCAAACATATGCGTGCAGTATCTTTATTCTAAGAATAACTTGAGAAATTTTGCAACTACTCGAATATATTGAACATTTGAACTCGGTCCTAAATCTTGATCCTACAAAATTAAAGGAACAATTATTCAACTACACCTTCTTACATAACATAAATCCAATGCGACAAATGAATTACCAATAAAATATATATGTACTGCAATCGGCATGAGAGAACTTGAAGGACTTCCAACAATATGGAATGAGATGTAATCTAAATAATTGTCGATTTGATATTATAATTCATTTTTTTCCTGCATTTGAGCTAAAGTCGTCATCTTGGGAAGCATAGAAAAATCTAAACTCATAAATAATTTCAAATAACTTTTATAACTTAATGCTATGCCTCATCATATAAAGAAGCACTGATGCATTTAATTGAGCAAAGCACCAAACGTTGACCTTTGTTATTGCATCTACAAAGCAAAACCTCTGCAAAATCTAAATGCAGATGTTTTCGTTTTCATTTTGCAAATTAAATTTTCTTATGGTGTGTTATTACTTACACACTACACCAATCTGTCTCTAACTATATAGTGCACCGGCTGAAGAAAGTTAGAAAAATAACATGTGTTTACTATCAATTTATTTAAATTTATTACGAAAATAAATCGATGTGTTATATGAACACACTGCACCAGTGTGCTACTCACTGTATAGTGCACCAAATATGTAAGTTTCGAAAAAGAATAAAAACACACGTATTGATCATCAATGCGTCAATATATACAATAAAATAATGAGTGAGAATTTCAGTTTTGGTGTTTATAAAGGAAAACCATATTCCGTCTTTATTTCTTCGCAAAAATTTAGAAGGGGTATTGGTTTAATAGAGATTTATCAGTAAAGACTTCGGAGTGGGTGTATTTTTTTTGAAGAGCCAAATTCAAGATGGATTACTATAGATCACGTAGAAATCTGTAGAGAAGAAATTTTAGGTATCTGATTTCATTCTATTAATCATATTAATCATTCCCCTATTTGATTCAAACAATTTTTAGTGCATTCTGAAACAACAAAAAAGGGTTTAGTAGTTACCTTTAGTATTGGAAGCCCTTAATTCCTCACTTTTTTTTCTCTCTTTCTATATTTCACAAAGAGATTTCTTTTAAGAAATTTGTTTTTATAGGGTTTTTTTGTTTATATATGGGTGTTTCCTATATGTTGCAATGAAACCACTCATTGCATTGGATCCCAAATCATCCTGTCATTGTAGGTTTAAAAAAAAATGCCCACTCCATTAATGGTCTGCTCTGTACATAGTGAGGGCACTAATGTGTATTTGTATGTTAATACCACCACTTAATTTAAATTACAAATAATATTAAAAAAAAATCTCTATCGATAGTGCGTATTGTACCTAGATAAGAATCGGTGTTTTGTTTTTTACATTGAACACCATTGAGATTAAAATGGAAATAATACTATTTTTTATATGGAAACCGTCATGTCTTAAATTTTTTCACACGTCGATGGTGTGTAATAAAAAACAATTAGGAGTTCATGCTTTTCTTAATTCATAAGGAGATGACCAAATAGAAAAAAGTGTAAAACATTTCAATTTTGCAATTGAACTATTATACTATATCGATACAGTGTATATATATATATATATAGTTTATGCACCAGTCTGTACAAGTATGGTTGACATTCTTGTGTGTATTAAGTCACTATATGCATTGAGATCTTATTTAAAAAAAAACATATGTAATTTTTATACCTCATGATTCCTAGTTTTTTTTTCCAGGGAGATTTTGAAAATTTCAAGGGAAAACCAAGGGGAAAACCAAGACATGTCACTAGGGATGTCCAAAAAAATGTAGAAGAAGATGATAAAATAAATTAGCATAATTGTGTTGCAAGAGGATCCATCCCAACTACAATGTGCATATGAGGTATGTAATCATTTATTTATTCTTTTATGTACCATCAAATTTAATTATAGCATGAAATACTAATTTTCAATTTTTTTGTTGCCAAAAATAAAAAATATAGAACCCATTCAACACAGAAGACAGGACGACGAGGAATAAAAGGGTTGATCCCAAAATTTGTGATTATTTATGTTTTCAAACTTTCTTAAGATTTCATGTTTGTCGTGGTCTTTATATTTAAAAAATTAATTTACATTTTTTCATGGATATCTTCTAAGAGGTGCTAACATTCAAAGAGGAGCCAATCCATGAATTGATAAACATTAGGTTAAGTATGTTAATGTTTATGCCATTATTATAGTTCTTTTCATTTCAATAGATAACAACAACATAAAGAAAAGATCACTGAGAAATACACAATCATAAGAGACACAACATTTATCCTGGGAAACCCTCTAGGGGAAAAAAACCCAACAAAGCTTCCTTATTATAGATAGCCAATACAATGCCAAGAGATAACTCAAGCTAATACAAAAGATCCTCTCCAAAATATGCGCCACTCTCTCTCTTTCTTCTCCAACTGCAATTTTGAAACTTGTCTCTCAAATGAGCAAGTGAGTTGTGTGTCTAAGTGAGGCGTTGGCCTCTTTATTTATACAAGACGGGCACGTGTGAAGTGTCTCTTCACTTGCAAGGCCGACTTCTCAAACTGGGTGGTTATAACCACCTTTAATATATTATGGGGCCTCTTTAATATCTGTTGGGTCTGACTTCCTATTCTGCCTATTATAATTATCATTTGACCAATCCGAAAAAGGGGATTTGGTCCTATTACAATAGCCGACATGATCAATCCACAATGTGGATTGATCCAATGAACAATATCTCAGATAATAATAAGAATACACTTTGCAGTTACATAATTTCAACACTCCCCCTTAACAAGAAGGGTATTCTTCAACAACATCAGGTGAGAGAGAGCTCTACATCATCAGTGACATCAGGAGGGCATCATCAATAATATCATCTTGGAGCACTGACTGGCATATTTATAAATCATTAGAAGTTTTCTTCATTGGCAGGCATCGTCATTCTCAAAGGAATGCAATCATCATCTGCATCAATATGGATTAGTATAAAACTAATACATCATCATCATCATCACAGCACGAGGTTGGCTCATCATCATCATACTAGAATGGATTTACATCACAGCTATCAAGCCGGAAGCACAGTTCTAGTCTTTTCTTATAGTCTTGCTTTACGCCATAGAAATAAAGCTGGAAGCAAGATACTCATCCTACTTTACGTCACAACCATAAGGTCGGAAGCAGGATGCTAGACTGGATTTACATAACATCTATCCAGCTGGAAGAAAAATGCTAGACTCATATCATCATCTTGCTTTACGTCACAACCATAAGGTCAGAAGCAAGTTATATGTCTTGCTTTACGTCACAACCATCAGGACGGAAGCAGGATACTATACTGGCTTTACGTCACAGCTATCTAGCCAAAATCTCAGTACTAGTTTCATCACATCTTCTTTCTTTACATCACAACCATAAGGTCGGAAGCAAGGAACACGTCCTGCTTTACGTTACAACCATCAGGTCCGAAGCAGGGTACTAGACTTGCTTTACATCACAGTTGTATAGCCGGAAGCATAGTACTAGTCATATCACATCATTTTGCCTTACGTCACAACCATAGGGTCAGAAACAAGGTATATGTCATGCTTTACGTCACAACCATAAGGTCAAAAGTAGGGAGTATTTCATCACAGCAACTACTCCCCCTTTCGAGGAAGGTCCTTTCGGACTATGCCAAGATTATCTCGGAAGTACTCAAACTTTACACAAGATAGGGGCTTGGTCAACACATCAACAACCTATTCATCTGTGCTAATGTACTGGAGATTTATGGCTCCTCTCTGCACCATGTCACAGATGTAATGATATCGGATCTCTATGTGCTTCGACTTATCATGAAATACAGGATTCTCTGTCATCTTTATGTAGCTTTGGTTGTCACATAGGATCGAGGTTGCTTCCATCTCTAGGTCAAATAGACCAGTCAACAAATTTCGAAGCCATATAGCTTCGTAGGTAGAAAAACACACAACAAGGTATTCTTCTTCCACTATGTTGATAACAATGTTGGATTGCTTCCTACTTTGACACAAGATCATGGCTGATCCCAAATTGAAACAACATCTAGAAGTGTTTTTCTTGTCAGCAATGCTTCCTGCCCAATTTGAATCAGTGTATCCACTCAATGTGAAATCATGATCTCCATCATAATTGAGACCACAATATAATGTACCCTTAAGGTACCGCATCACATGTTTTGCAGCCACAAGGTGAACATGTATAGGTTCTACCAGAAACTGACTCAAGGTGTTCACGAAAAAACAAATGCCTGGTCTGGTGTTCATCAGGTACATCAGTGATCCAATAATCTGTCTGTACATTGTGGGATCAATCAACTCTGACGAAGTGTCGACCAACAGCTTCAGCTTCACTTCCATGGGTGTATTCATGGAATTTCACTCCTGCATCTCGAATCTCTTCAGGATTTCGACTGTATACTTCCCTTGGTTAAGGAAGATCCTCTCAGGACTCTACCATACCTCAAGACCTAAGAAATAATGCATTAGGCCAAGGTATTTCATTTCAAATTCTGAGGCAAGTCTCTTCTTACATTCGATGATGAGATTTTCTTCTCCAGTTAAGAATAAATCATCCACATATAGCAATAATATTACTGGCTCATCGTTCATAACCTTGAAGTAGAGTTTAGAATCTGCTTTACTCTTGGTAAATCCTAAGCTCCTCAAGAAACTATCTATATGGCCATACCAAGCTCTGGGAGCTTGCTTCAATCCGTATAAGGCTTTCTTCAATTTACAGACATGAGACTTCTTGTCTTCAACTTCAAATCCTTGAGGTTACTTTGTATACACTTCCTCTTAGATGACATCATTTAGAAAGGATGTCTTTACATTCATATGGTGTAACTTCCACTTCATCTTAGCTGCAAGGGCTATGATGGTTCTGATTGAAGTGTATTTGGATACAAGAGCGAATGTCTCTTCATAGTCAATGCCTTATTTCTGAGAAAATCCCCGAGCGACGAATGTTGCTTTATATTTTTCAATACTTCCGTCAGCAACATGTTTTATTTTGAAGAGACATTTGGAGGATACCACATCTTTACTCTTCAGTCTGGTAATTATTTCCCATACATCATTCTTGGTTATGGATTGGTATTCCTCTGTCATGGCATCTACCCATTCTTTCATTTGAAAGGCTTCTTCAAAGATAGTAGGATTCTTCTCTAGGAGGTCACACATCAAAGCCGTATAACTAGAAAATGGCTTTGGTCTTTTCACCTGCCTCGTGGTTCCTTGGGGAACACCATACTTCTCCCCATATTGAATAATATCTCTGGCCCAAGCTGGCTTTTTTTAATCTAAGATTGTCATCTGAGGTGGTTCTTGAAATTCCACTATATCATGATCTTCTGGAATTTCCTCATCAATGGAAATTACGTCTTCCCTCACTGGTTATGTGGCTCTGGGAACCTCCCTCTCTGTGTTTTTGGGGATTACGAGTTCCTCTTCATATACTTCTTCAAGCTGACATCTTCTTGATTTCTTGAATGCTGCATCTTCATCAAAGGTCACATCCCTACTAATCTCAATGTGGCGGTGACCTGGTATGTAAATTCTGAAGGCCTTGGAGACCTCACAATATCCCACAAATATTCCCTTCTTTCCTGAAGGTTCCATCTTGTTTCTCTTCTCTTTCGGTATATGAATAAATACTGGGCAGCTAAATATTTTGAGATGTCTTACCTCTGTCTTCTTTCCGGTGAACATCTCTTTTAGGGTCTTGAACCCAAGTGCACTATGGGAAAATCAGTTTTGCACATAAATAACCGTCATTGCTGCTTCTACCCATAATCACATAGGAAGATCTTGATCATGGATCATAGTCTTCACATCTTCCATTATCGTTTTGTTCCTTCGTTCATCTACACCATTTTGTTGGGGATTGTAGGGAGTAGTGAGTTCCCTCTTGATCCCAACATCTCTGCAGAAGTTCACAAACTCTTTTGAGGTGTATTCTCCTCCATTATCTGACCTGAGTATCTTAATCTTTCTTTTAGAAAGATTCTCTATCAAGGTTTTGAATTCCTTGAACTTGTTGAACACTTCATCTTTAGATTTCAAGAGATACACCTGGGTCTTATGAGAATAATCATCAATGAATGATACATAATATACATACCCGCTAATGGAGGCTGATGGCCTTGGGCCACACACATCTGAATGAATGAGTTCTAGGACTCCTTCTGCTTTGTTGTATCTCTTCGAAAAAGGGTTCTTGATGTTCTTCCATTGTGTGCATCCATTGGATACGCCTTCATGGTCGACCTTAAGTTTTGGTAAACCTGTGACCGCTTTGCATATGTATGGTAGTTCCTTGTAGTTTATGTGAGCTAATATTTTATGCCAAAGTTCACATGAGTTTTCAATGGTGTGGGCCATGGCAGTTTTTGAGTGACCCTTTAGTCTATACAAGCCATTTTCTTCACTTCCAATGATGATTTCTTCATTTATGGTTTCTCCTTTAGCCCACATAAGAACTTCTCCATCTATAAAGGAAACTCTATAGCCTTTCTTTTCTAAAGCTGAAATGGAGACTAGGTTCTTTTTCAAACCTGGTACATATAGTACATCCTTCATTTTTAATGAATTCCCTTAATTCAGTTTGTAGTTTGATTCTCCCACTCTCTTGATGGGATATTGGTAATTATCTCCAAGTGTCTCTTTCTGAGAAAAATTCTTTTCTGAAACACAAGAGATAATGTTTTTCTGACCTGTCATGTGCTTGGAGGAACCACTATCAATGAGCCATGTGTCCTCTCCATGTGTTACCGATCCTGAGAGGGTCGATATTAATACACAGTCTTTGATCTGTTCTCTTATCATCTTTCCAAGTGGCTCTTCATCTTGGACTACATGGGCATGGTGCCTCTTATGTTTCCTCTTGTATTCTTCTCGTTTGGCTGGACAAAATTTCGCAATGTGTCCCATCTTGTCACAATTATGATAGCATTGTATAGATGAGTAGTCTCTTTCCCTTTGTTGTCCTCTCTTCTGAAATATCCTTGGATGAGATTCTTTATTATTGAATATGTTTGGCGGTTGAGGCTCTTTACGAGTCTCCTTGTGGAAGTAGGGTTTGTTCCTTCCTCTTTTGGTGTGATTAGCTAGGGCTTGATCATCATCTCTTTCTAGTAGTGCTTCATGGTTAGCTACTCTTGTTTCTTCTTGGATGCATTCTTCCCATAGGTTATCAAACTTTAGTTTCTCCATTCTGGCACATATCATTTGGATGAATGCATCCCAAGGTATTGTGAGACCATTTAGGGCCATCATTATGAGCTCGTATTCATCTATGGTGTCTCCAATCACTTCTAATTGTTGTTTGAATTCTGAAATTCTAGAGAAATATTCTTGGATCATTTCTCCTTTCTGTATCCTCGTATTCTTTAGTTGAGTTCTTAGATTCATCTTCTGCTTTATTTTCTTTCCTTCGTACAGTTTGCTTAGGGAATCAAACATTTCTTTCAGAGTGTACTTTGATGACACATAATGAATCAGGTGGTCTTTGATTGAATCTGCAATGATTCTTTGGGTCCTAATTGTGTCCTTTTGATGCTTTTCTTTCTCTGCGGCATCTTTGGGTTCCGACACTTCTTCTTTGATGAATCTTGCTAGGTCATTCTCTGCAAGGATCAAGCTAATCCTATACTTCCAATCATGGAAGTTTTCCACGCCTTCCAGTTTGTCAGCAAGCTTCGTTCTTGCAGACATCTTTTACCTGGAGGTGGGAAAATGACCAAAAAATGAAAGTGCTCAAAATCAAATTTTGAACTTACCAAGAGATGCGCTTGGCTGAGGTGAGTAGCCTAGTATGCTTGGATCTAAGAAAATCCAACTTTTACCCTTCCAAACTTGATCTGTGGATTTCTGGACTGTTGCTTCTAGTTTTCTGGTACCTCTGGTGCTCTGGTACTTCTGGTTCACTGGTTTTCTGGTACTTCTGGTACTTTTATGAAGCTAGGGTTTCACTTTTCGAGAGATCCACCCACTGAAAAGGTGCGATGATGATGCCAAATTAATCCTTGACGGAGGGCGCACTTTTCTAGATGGTTTTGGGGATGAAAAGCTTCACCATCAAAAAGCCCTAATTTGCATGTATGACAACAGTGAAGTTTTTCTCTTATGAAAGATGCTCTCCTCATCTTGGATGTGATACCATGTTAATGTTTATGCCATTATTATAGTTTTGTGCATTTCAATAGATAACAATAACATAAAGACAAGATCCCTAAGAAATACACAATCACAAGAGACACAACATTTATCCTGGGAAACCCTCTAGGGGAAGAAAACCCAGCAAAACTTCCTTTTTATAGATATCCAATACAATGCCAAGAGATAACTCAAGCTAATAAAAAATACCCTCTCCAAAATATGTGCCACTCTCTCTCTTTCTTCTCCAACTGAAATTCTGAAACTTGACTCTCAAATGTGCAAGTGAGTTGTGTGTCTAAGTGAGGCATTGGCCTCTTTATTTATACAAGACTGGCATGTGTGAAGTGTCTCTTCACTGGCAGGGTCGACTTCTCAAACTGGGTGGTTATAACCACCTTTAATATATTCTAGGGCCTCTTTATTATCTGTTGGGTCTGACTTCTTATTCTGCATATTATAATTATCATTTGTCCAATCTGCAAAAGGGGCTTTGGTCCTATTACAATAGTCGACATGATCAATCCACAATGGGGATTGATCCAATGAATAATATATCAGATAAGAATAAGAATACACTTTGCAGTTACATAATTTCAACAAAGTATGGGTTGTGAGTATGTGTTGAAGTATAAAAATTTAATTGAACAATTTGTAAGTAGATATGTTTTTTAACTTCCCTTGTTTTATAATTAATGAAACAAAAATAAAACTTTATATTGATTATATTCTATGTTCTTTGTATTTCCACATTAAGCATGTAAAAGAATGTGTATTGTTTATGAAAGACTTGGTGTAAGGTATGCTTTTTTATTTACATAATTATGTATAGTCTACTATGTATTTAAATGTAGATATAGTTATTATATTTTATTTCTATGTTTGTAGATGGAAGATGAAGGGGTGGAACATAAAAATCAAGCCTATAAAGAAAAAATTAGGCTAAAAAACCAAAGTACAATATCACCTAAAAATGATGAAGAAATGAGGCATGCATGTAGCTCGAACGATGACCACAGTTCAACTAATGAATGTTAATCAATATAATTAAACGTTGCTGCAAGTTTTATGTTTTGGAATATTTGTCTTTGAAAATCGAGGATTTTGTTTAATGTACTTGAAATATTGCCCCAATTTCATGATGTAACACTCCCACAACGGGGCATAAAAATTTCGCACTTATTAAGAGAATTGATGTCCTCATTCGGGGATTCTACTTCATTCTGCTCTTCCAGGGATTTCCATCCACGACCTCCATGCTACAAACCAAAATCAAAACTGGAAGATATCCTCTTCAAATTCCTTTGGGTTCTTACATTCCCCTTATACTTACATATGACCATGAGTTGTGACCAGACACCAAAACAACATGCGGCAAAACAACCACAACATGAATTCCCCCGTAATGGAAATTCTTTGAAGTTCACAATCCGACATCGCATATCCTTGGGGAATTTGACAGTCATGATTCACTTCGGGACTTCGACGTTCGGGACTCTTGGATTCTCACAAAACCTTTCCTTCTGAAATACTTTGTACCGGGAGTTCTATATCAAGTGCCATGCGTCCATTGTAAATCGACGGCTTAGTTTTATTTTGGGACTTTGGCATTCGGGAGATTTAGACGTTTCTGCAGCCTTTTTGTCCTGGAGTGTTTTATTTTGGAGTCAAGGATCATGCACCATAGGTCCTTCCCGATCAACGGTCATGGTTTTCTTCAGAACTTCGGTGTTTGGGAGTTTCTACCTCTCCACACCAGCTTTCTTCCAAAATTCTTTCACCCGAAGTTAACGATCTATTGACACGTGTCTCATGAAGCATGAAGCACAATGCCTTGATCTATAGTCGTGCCTCAATGACACATCCATCTGCGAAACTCATGGACTCGATAATTCAACTCTCTCGAGTTCTCGGTGGATGCTAACGGTACTAGCTAGGGTGCATTGTGGACCCTCAGGGGTACAGGTGCCCTGGCCTCATCTCAGTACCGATGGTGAATCAAGGCCCTTGACATTACCAGGAAGGGCCTTGTCACACCATCATCATCCCTTACTACAAGCAAATCTAGGCCAAGGACTTGTTCCTCCCCTTGGGGGTTCGACTCCTAGGGCACGGGAACTTCCGGAGGCATCGCACCTCCTTCCATGGAACCTCATTGCGAACCTCTGAGGCATCCTCCAAATAAGATCACCACATGGACATGTTAAGGTTTTTAATTAATGAAACAGTTAATACTCACATGTTTACTGCAGTGGAAAGCCTGGCGATCCACAGTCGCAAGGTTGAACCTGCTCTGATACCATATTTAATGAACCCAATCATTATGACTACATGCGAAGCAGAAAGTGAAATTTTTTGTTTTGGTTTTAGGAAAGAAGACAATGAAGACAACAGTTGAACCACCCAACCTAACAACGAACACATGCATGCAGATCAAGCAACATACAACAACTACTCAACGCACTAGCACAACAAGCATCTAGGTGAAACATGCGTAAATCAAAGGATAGAAATGACTACCCTCCTGACACACACACGACAATGCCTACAGGCTAAGGGGCAACTTACACAATTCCAACACAATGGATTCATCGACCAGTAACTGGAACCTCTATGGCACACAACCAAATATATGAAGGTGTTAAAACCCAAGCACCCTCAACAACTATAACGAACAAACACCCTCAATGGGAAGCACAGACTCTGACCAAGTTATCATACACCTCTACCCACTAAGGCATGCATGGATCCCCTCATCAGGAATCATGTCGTCGCCAGGTGGTAGGCATGATAACAACCATGGCGCAACAACATTATTGGATGACTAATGCCAGCTACAACCAATGTGCCAGGAGACCAAGTTAATTGACAAGAAGACTATACCCATGCTCATAATCAACAAGTTGATGAGACGCAAGGTGAAATCCTTCAAATTGAATTGCGCAACTATCTAACGGACTTCAGGGTTCCTACAAGCCAACCTAAGTGGTGTTAAAACTAAGACTAACCACCCAAAACAATTCACCTTAAGGCATGCGATTACGTCGTTGCATCAACAGTGGTCCAAACATGATGTAATTTACACTATTGTTCCACAAGGCACCTTCATGTACCTGAAACAATTCTATATATAAGTAAAGCATTCATTGTTACCTACAATGTTAGTACTTAATAAATATTATATATCTCATTTAAAATAACTATACATCCTTTAAAAATAACTAAGGTGAAATTACTTAATCCACCAATTAAATACGTTACATCAATTTGCATTACACATTACCGTCCCTTCCTAAGAAAAAGAGTTTCTTTTATAATAAAAAGGGCTTTTATCCATATTTAAATTCCTAAGATTTTAATCCATGCTAGAACTATTAAAGGATTCCATGTTGAAAGCAGTGTAAAGAAGGATGCTTAATTTAACAATTTTATAACCTTCTACCTATTGAAGTTCATATGATCCCTTCGTAAAGTTGAAACATACCACACATCCATGCATCCACAACTCCTTGAAACATAAATATCATTACTATCTAACCGGGTTCTTTATACTTTAGTTTCCCATAAAATAAGAGTTAAATGAAATTGACAGTGATGGCATACCATAAGGACATTTAACATTGAAAGTAAGACTGACAGTTAATCAGGCATGAAATGATAAACATTGATGATAATTTTAGAATGAAAACGGTTGAAAACATGACAACATTGGGTGAGCTGGGCAAATCATGGTTCAACAATGCGTTTAAAATATTAAGTCACTGCCATTTGAAATTGGCGCTATCTATCAAAATATGGGTGGGAACGCAGTCAACACAACGGAATCAACGTTGTCTGCCAAAACTCCACACTGCCATTCACCCACCAAAAGCGTTGACTTTCACCTACAAAATGAGGCCATCACACCTTTAGAAACACAATGTTTGCTCAGAAAAACGCATCTTGTTCACAAGTGGAATGAAACCACTACGTGGAAATACACAGTCTGATTTCATGTATGATTTCAAATTAATACCGCAAGGAAATTACACTCATGAATAGGTAAGGTAATGTGAGTGTGGGATTACCAAATCAGGTAAGGTCACATTCATAGTTATAAATTTAAAAACAAACATTGGAACTTGTACTCAAGGCAAGTAATGGTCAAGTAAATTCATGGTCAATGGAAAAGGTGAAACCGCCAGGGTATCCCCAAGGAGATCGCTATGTCAAAAATAAATACCACAACAATGTATATCGTTGGGCGTTGTTTTTTTCTTTGAAGGAAATTACAGTAACACAAATAAGGAATAATCGTTGTGTAGGCATTTAAAGAATAACGATAATGCTTCATAAAGGAACAATGACAGAAGGTGGATTTGAAATCACCTCATTTGAGATCCAGAATCTAGTCCTATCATCTATAGGGGAATAAATATAACTTTGTGTGTACATTAAGAAATGACATTAACTCCATTACAACACTATATCCCTGTGCATAGAATAAAGAAGTGACAACAACTATATCGCTGGGTAGAAAAATACACCTATCCATCGCTATGACTGTCTTTTAACCAGAGATTACCATAACACTAATTTAAAGAAATAACAACATCAATTACAGTAGCAAACACTTTCAAGGTATCATAAAATACTAAGCTTTAACCATAATAATGGTGCTAAGTTAATTCAGCGTCAAGGAAACATATATGGCAGAGAAAGAATGCAGGTCAGATGCATGAAAAACGCAGAGCAATTCACCTTCGAATACATCAAAATGCAGAGGGAAAATAACGCAAACCAAATGTATGAAAATGCAGGCATAAAGTACAATTCATAACGCAGAGAAAATTTGAAGTCAATGTATTAAATTGCACAATGAAAATTCGCTAGTTTGTAAGGATAAAATTTTAGAGTAAAGGATAAGTAAGTCATCCATCAAGACATAGGTAAGACACAGAATTAAAATTTTTGCGGATAGGAATGATAACAATGGTAGAATTACTCAACACAAGAAGGTGCAAGGACCATCAATCAACCAAGAACAATCAACAAAGGTAGACAACTGGGAAACACATCCTTCGCTCCTCATCCATGCACAAAAAAATAGGACATTAGAATCTATAGGTCACTATGCATTAAAGTGACGACCGTCGATTCGGCTCCTGGCCGGTTTCTCAGGCATGGACTGACGAACTAGGGATGAGGACAAAAAGAACAACTCTTCACAACAATCCACAAAACCAAAGGACAATCACAACATGCAGGGACCAAATGCCAAGTGAAACAGGTCAAGCAACGAGCTCAAGACTATCGGAAAATTTTAGGGTCTCAATAAAATGCTAAGTTAACACCTTCTTTACACAGTCAAGTACAGAAATGAAAGAATAAGGTAAATAATAATCTACCAGGCAGATTAAAAGTAAGCGTATTGTAGCCCATGTCATCGACTCAGATTCATTGTCTCGCGTGCTCCATGCAGTTCTCACTTGTCGACCGAAGATACTTCACCGGTACCTACTAGCCAACGCTAGGGGTACTCTTCTCCCCCCTTATCCCCTCGACCTGCAAAGGGGCCACGCACACTGAACCAGAGATTAATTATCTCCCAACTCACCTTGCAAGGATGAGCTACCACTCCCCACCGAGCTGGGTGTCCCAACTCCCACAAGCTAAGTCAATCAAGTCTAAAATTTTGCAGCATAACGTTACGCATAACAGAGAAGATCCATCATCCTCCTCCCTCCTTTATATAGAGTTTCTAAGTCATTTTCTTTCCCAAAATCTCATTTAATTTATTGTTCAATAATTTAATTCATAAAAATCCTCCCCATACATGTGTCACCCATCCCCTTCATTGCACCATAATTTAATTTTATTAATTAATCAATTACTCCTATTTCCCTCACCCACCTAAAATCATTCCTAAAATCGCTCCTATGTGTCCCCATAATCCCTTACACATTTTAATGACTTACCCCCTTACTAATTCACTAGTTGAGTTCAATTTAGAAAGTTCTTAAATTCAAAATACCTTACTAAGTTAGTCTTTCTGCTTTTTCCTTAGGTTTCCCTTTCTCTTTATGTTTCCTTCTTTTTCCTAGTTTCCTAATTCTTTTAAATTTCCCTCTTTCCCTTTTCATTTAAAACTTAAATTGGAAAGTGTAGAAAATTACCCTTTTTCCCCTTTTTCTTTTTAATTAATAAATTTTTAATTAGCATATGTAACAAAACAATTATTTCCCCCATTTCCCCCTTTTTAAATTTTATCCCCCAAAAGATTTTTTATGAATTAATTGAATCGCTTACCCCCTTCTCATCACATGATTAAGGATGATTATTATTATTGTTTATATATATATATATATCAAAAGTATCACTTACCTATATTTTAATTTTTCGAGGCTGGGCGACATTTTATTAGGGAAATTGTTTTAAATCTTTCTTATCACGTTATTTGTTTTAAGGCCATATAGTTTTATTCATTTATTATTTAACAATTCGAATTTCCATTTAGGATGCACTAAGTGCTCCAAGGGTGTCACCCGCCCGATTTTGTTTCCCTTGCGCGAGTTTCCCTTCAGGATGCACTACGTGCTCCAAGGGTGCTACTCGCCTCTTTACTGACTTGGTAGACATAAAAAAAACCTGGAGTCAATACTCCGCCAGGTGATCTTGTGGGAGACTAAGGGCCTCTAATGAATAAGGCCCTTGCCTTATTGCGCGCCCTTTAGAATCATCATGAGCGACTGTCGCAGTCTTCCCTCACGACATTGTGGGTCTTCTCGAACTAGGTAATCATTAACATACATTTCGAGCCACAACGAGAGTGCTAGTAGGTTGTGGTAGGGTTGTTGTCCACACCTATCCCTCAACATCTCTAGTAGTCGTGCGTGACCCCTCTACTCCACATGTGAGTATGGTCAGCAAGCTATCGTCAGCCTGTATCATCAACGAATCATGTCAGAATAAAATCTATAATCAGAACATCTAATCATATGCACCTATCTCATATATAGAACAATCAAACCCCAATAGTCCACTCCCTTACTCAATCCAGAGTCCAAGGGTTTCAGCGATGCCTCAGCATCCTCAGGGTCCAAATCCTACACACTCAGGAGAACCGAGTCAATATCACTTGTCTAAGTCAATATAACAACAAAATAACATATAATCACATACATAGTGCCTCATAACAATAATCAATGGTAAATGGTGTAATAATCCAGATCACTTGCAAGCAAGTGTCCTCAAGGATAACCTTTCTCAGTGCACACAAGAGCGGGATGTTACACATCTCCAAAATCGTGTGGAATTTTATTCGAATAAACACATATATAATACGACCTATCAGTATTCACATGTAGATAAAAAATAAAGGAGTAAATGGAATTGAAGGTCCATTCTACACAGGCACCAGATGCATCCACCGCAGGAATGCCTTATTTGGAAGTGAGTGATGACATAGCTCCTCAAAACATCATAAAGTTGCACGCTCCATTGTTTATAGAGATGATGGAAGCATTGTAAACGATAAAGTAAGTTCATCAAAGATGCTGAAAGATGCACGAGATCTTGCAAATTTCACATATGAGGACAAAACCGTATGGGGCAAAGAGGCAATTCCCACTTCTAGTATTAGGTCTTAATCATATCAATTGACCAGATACCAATATATTGAAGGCTAAAATAAAACTTGTCTATTGTAGGTTGGCATTTTCTATGGTTGTGTTATGGAGGATGTATTGACAGGCTTTGTTATACAATGTAGAGGATGGAAATCTATTTATTATACAATGCAGAGGTGGGTTGTCGGCCTCCTCAAATTGTGTGCGAGTAAGTTTTGCTCGTATGCCCATTCTCCTATGCATTCATATCCATAGAATAATTAAATGAATCGACTATTAACATATTTGAGCGCATTCTGGATGATGGCAGGTGAATATTAAATCTTTGTGATGGTTCAGACATCACAAACGAATGGTGCCCCAACATGAAACATGTGCACAATGCTTCTTAATGATATAAACATGGTTTGTATAGATATTAATCCTCCTTAATCATTTAAACATGGCAATTATATTTCCTTACAATAATTTTATAATGTGATTAGGTAAATGTAAAAAAGTAAACATGTTAACGGACACCTTCATAAATGCAAGGAAGTTATGAACAATAAATCTGACCAATTGATTTTGAAGGACAACTAAGAATATGCCAACATCTTCAATGCGTAGCCATCAGAATAGAATTTAAAGTTAAAAGATCATTAATTGTGTCCATTACTAATAGGTGTACGCCTTTCAACGTAAATATAAGTATATTTTTATTGTAATTACAAAATATATTTTTAAATTGGAAATATAACTTATAAATTTTCAAAATATTATTCAAATTTAATAATCCTATCTATCTATATATATATATATATATATATATATATATATATATATATATATATATATATATATATATATATATATAT
>ML778386.1:1243895-1260457 GCA_009831015.1 Picea engelmannii | reverse complement strand
GATACCCTGATTCCGATTCTGAAGATTTCAATGTTCATCCTCTAAATATCTTCAACTAAGAGATTCTTAAGTGCTTGTTAGTTGGAGTTGTTTCCCTTTTCTTTTCCTCTGTCCATCACTTAAACTATTAAAGATCCAGTGAAGGTGTTATCTTGCCTTGTGAAGGTTTTTCTTTGTCATTTCTGGTTGTCTCTCAGATTTGATTAATTTCAGACTCCATAGCCCAATGGATGTGTAAGCTGTCTCAGCCAATCTATAAACCCTTTTTTACAACAAAACCCAATGTTCTCATTACCTAGCCTAATATCTGAAGTTAAAATAAAGCTATATCATACAGAGAGATCCCTCTCTGAGTCTCGGAGGGCTAGATCCAAGACTCGAAGCGGTTCTGATGTTGCCTCTGTGATTGCCTTTTCAGCCTTGGGCAAATTTACAGAGTGCTAACAAGGCTTATCCATTCTGATTCTTCGACTGGTTCGATGATGTCGGCCTCAAGCATCCCGTTGATCTCGTCTTTAACTTTCTTTTTGTATATGGGATTTAGTCTATAGGGTCATTGTTTAATGGGTCTTGCATCATATTTGAGTGGTATTTTCATTTCTCCTATTTCTTCAACTATTCCTTTCATCTCTGTAAAGGTTGTAGGAAAAGGGTCATTGTATTCACACAACAATTATGTGATGCTTTCTAGTGTCTGTTCGTCCCAGTAATATCCAATGCTGGCCATTTTGGGATGCTTGACAGTCCCTATGTTCACCTTCTTTATCTTGATTGGCGCAGAGATTACCTCTGATTCTAGGGGTGGTCCTTCCACATCTCTCTCGCATTTGAGTTATTCGATCTGAATATCGCGCAAATCATCTTCATCTGGTGCTTCCTCCTGTACGTGGTAGCATGACAGCAGTTCCTTGACTATCTGCTTATTCCACTGTTATACCTCTATGATAACTTCCACTTCTGGTTTCGTAATGAATATAACTTCTTTGATTCGTTTTAGGGCCTCGTCCATGTTGGGGTTCTCGTGATCAAATGAGAAAGTGACTGTAAAGTTCTGTTGGATTGTCGCCCATGTCTTAGTTCCTTTGCGCATTTCCTGGTTCGTATACTAATTCGCTGGTATGCCCTCTAAAGTATGAATGAAGTGGTGAGACCATTCTTCTAGTGGTGTCATTTTCCACAGTGTTTTACACGCCTCTAAGTGTTCTGTTGGTGTTCCTAGTCCATCATATTTATGTTGATTGTTCCATATCGGTTCTGCGCCGAACCTTATGCGCAGTAATCGTTTGCATTGGTACCAATATGTGATAGTCTCTTTGTGAATACCCCACCATATTGCAGGTGTAGCCTTTAGTGATAACAATCTCTGGTTTTCTAATACTTTGTCTTCATATTTTGTCAAGAAATTTTCCAAATCATTTAGCCCATGAAAACTGGGTGGTTCTTTGATTTTTGTGCCAATCCATCTTACTGCATGGTCTATTCTTTCACACCTTCTCGTGGATACTTTGTGTAGTATTTGTTTCCAGTTTTCTAGCCTGGTGTACGAGTCTATTGTGCATGAAGTATTTCTTCGTCAACTAAGAACCCCGTCTGCATTTGGGTTTATATAGTCTGCATCACGTGCAGTTGTTCTATATAAGTGGTCGATCTCTTATAAGTCGAGACAAGTGGGTTCTACAAACCTCTCACCTTCTGATGGGTTGAGTGGGGCTATGAACCTGTAGTCCCCTAACTCAAATGTCATTTTTCTGGTTTTTAAGTTAATTATGGCCTGGTTGTTGAATGCCCAATCCAGTCCATGTAGCGTCGGGTAAGGTGTTGTGTCGTCTACTATTTCGATGACTTCAAAGTCTGCCTTAGTGCACACACCATCCAAATCTACCGTCACTCCTTTCAGTCTACCTATTGGTACGACTCTATGTTGATTTGAGAGCTTTAATTGAACAATTTAGTATCCCAATGTGGGTTCTCCCATGCATTGCCATGTGATTTTTGGTAGTACATTCACTTTGGATCCTAGATCTAGTACAATATCTCCCATATTGAAATCTCCAATGTTAGCATTCAGTTTAAATTCCCTATTTGTTCTTCTTCTTGTGTGTAGGTGGTTGATAGTTTTCAGTTATGGCTTTTGTTCCGTCTCACTGCTGCATTTTTCTAGGATGTTTTGCAATATTTTGACAGATGAAGGGTCAATTAATAGTTTTATGCATGATTGAAAAAAGTCTTTGATAGTACTTACTTGTTCCTTGGGTTGTATTCTTTTGGTATGGTCCAGTGATGGTGGCATGTCATATTTCGAGGCTTCCTTGCTCTGATGTGCAATCGACACTATGTCCTCCTTATGGAATTCTTGTCAGGCTTATGTAAATATCTCCTTCTCCTTATGTGTGTCAAACTACTGCTTGTGGTCAATGTTCTTCCTTACCCATTGGTTTTGCATTGGTTCCTGTCGAACTGCGACAGTTCCTGTTTTCGTTCCTCCCCGAGTGACTATGTTGATGTTTTGTCCATAATCCCTTGCTTCGGATAAAATCCACTAAACATTCTGGTTATTTTGATTCCTTTTCTCTTGGATATTTACGAGTAGTGTCAGACATTCCTCTGTATCATGGTCCAATGCGCGACAATACAAACAATTCGCTAGTGGCAGTGGACACTCCCATGCATAGTGTCCTGGTTGCTGGCAATTTTGACATGTGATTGGTCCTCTACCGCGTCCAAAGCCTCCTCTGGCTCATCCTTCTCCTCTATAAGTTGCGTGATTTCCTCGTGGTGCGTTGTACTATGGTCCCTGATTATACTGCATGGTATTGTACTGGGGCTGTGCCGGGTTGTACTGCGGTTGCACGTTATTGTAAGGCTGCGACGTAGTGTTGTATGGGGTTGGGGCTTGATTGAATTGTGGTTCTGCCTGCCCAGTCATCATTTCTGCCTATACCCTGTATGCATTAGATGTTCTTTCCCGCATCAGCTCCATAGTTCTGCAATCTTTGTCGTCATGGCCGACTTACTTGCAAAAGGTGAAATATGAATTTGTTGGGACTGTTTGGTATTTCTACATCATCATGCAATGGTAAGGGTTGTGACCCAGTTTCTTGCATATTTCGCACCATAATCCTCCTTGTGGTAATGGGTTTTGCATTCCCACTGTCATATACTACGCGAACGTTGGGCATTCATTCTTATGGTGTCCTTCCGTCCAGCAAGTAGTGCACCAAACGACTTCTCATTTTTCCTTGTTCTTATTCTGGTTCAGTTGAAATGTTAGGTTCTTCATATCCTCCTTTAATTCTTCGATAGTCAGTTCTGTCTTCTGGTACTGATTCTCTTCCAATTGCAAGGCTGCATGTAGAGCCTCCACCTATGTCTAAAACTTATGTTGTCATAATGGATATTTTAGATGTGGGAGTAGTGAGTTGACAAACAGGTGTCGATGCTTCATATTGGTCATAAGGTATTTTAACTTCCCTTTTAATCGCTTGAATCTTTGATCAATATCCCATACTCATTCTCCTTGTTTTTGTCTTATTTCAATCATCTCGTTCATGTACTGATCCTCTTAGCTCAGCTTCTGGAACTCATTTATCAATAGTTTCTTAATATTGTCCAGTGTTCTTATCATCCCGGGAACATTGTTCGTGTCTAGACTCATGTACCAGTCTAGGTGCAGTATCTTAGCATGATTGCTAGCTATGCGAGTTTGGTGTTATCATCCGTGATCTTCTTTGCTTCCCATATCTTTTTGCAAATGAACAAATGCTTCTCAGTGTCTTCTGTTGCTTCTCCTCAAAACTCTTGTAATCTGATAGTAGGATCGTGTCCTGCCATTCCGAATACTGAACTACTTCCTCTTCTGCACGGTGTATATACTTGACTAAGGTTTCCTGAACTAGCTCCTCCAGTTGTTTCTCCTTATGTAGATGGACTTCCTGTTGTCGTACTTTCTCCGAACTTTGGTTTTCTAAACGGTGGTGTTCTCTTTGGTGTATTGGTCACACATGGATTTATGGGTTCCACACTGACATTAATATGAAATGGATGGTTGCCTTTTCCTCCTGTTCTTGGGCCTCTTATTTTCCTCTCATACGTGGTGCACAATATTTCCTCAATCTTCTCTACAGCCCGGAGATCGTCTACCTCTTCCTCACCGCTGGCCAAGCCCTCCCTCTCGACTATGGCTCTCTTCTTGGTATTCACCTTATATTGGTAGGGTGATCTGCTACGTGTCATTCCTGATGACGCCAAGATCCATATAAGTTGGTCGTCATCCATCAAGATCGGGTCCAAGGGTTCCTCCGCCTTCTTGTCTTTATCCAACCCTCCTTCCATTCCTCCTCTCTCTGTCAGTGCTTCCCCCCTTCCCCCATGCGCGCAGGGAAGTATAGTTGTCTGATTCCATTATCATTGCACCTTTGTTATATAGTAGTATCTTGATAGAAGTATACAGTGATCGAATGTACCTTCCTCTGGGTCCTCGTAGGAACTCTTACTTGGCTGCACTATATGACTTTGATGTATCTACCACAAATTCTATGATAAATCCTGCCACAATACTATCAAGCCAAAAGTTGACTGTGTAGGTGAATTTTTTGCTCACCTACTGCAACTGCTCGATCTTCATTGAAGTCCAATCTAACTGTCGAATCCAGTTCATTTCATGGTTATCTGTTAACCTTAAGATCCACTCCTGTAGTAGATGTGGAAAATCATAGAAAAAGATTTCGTGTAAATCCGTAAATACATATTTATCCAGGTATCTGCGCGGTGTGATTATAGGGTTTCTATTGTCTTTGTGTGCAAACTCTAGCTCTTTAGTTCTCAACTAGCCCTCGATTTCTTCTATCATGGGGTTCCAAGGTATCCACATTCCCTTCTAACGGTTCATTGCTCTTATGTTCTGTTCCTTCGGTTCTTGTCCACTCTATCTCATCTACTCAATCCTCTCTTATTCCTCCTAATATGACAACGGAACCATTTGTTGGTTATTATTTCCATTCTTCGGTTATCTAGGTTATTGACCCAGGGTTCATGTCATTCAGGGTTCCAACAAAGCCTCTAAAACTATCGACCCTCCTGGTAAACCAGAAGGAAACACAGCACCCGGAAGGCACTGCGCAGTCTCACCTAAGATAGCTTTAAATGGGTGACTGTAAGACTCAGGTGTTTATAGTCTAGGACAGAGTAGGGGATAAAGGGTTTCTTGAGTAGATCTGTACCGCAAGCTGTTACTGTAATCTACTTATTCCTTGAAATCACATGTGTATAATTCAAAGTATAAACATATTTTAACCATGCATTTATTTATTCATCACTCTTAACCGTTAATTTCTGAAAGACAATAAAGATATGCAAACATTCAACACATTATGTAAATATTACTGTGGTTCACCCCCTCCTGGGATACGTCCACAAAGATTTGGATCTTGGCTCTTTTATTATGGTAGTTCTGCAATTCATGCACTGTGTGTTTACAATCCTCCACAAAATTGGGTGAGATCTATGTGAGGAGAACTAGATTGCACCAAGATCCACAGTCTGCGGTCTAATCCTCAGATCCCCCTCCCCTCGTATATCCTTTGCTCAATATCTTACAAAATCGGTTCATACATTACCTATCGCTTTACACACGTAATCAAAACAACAACAACAATCATAATAAAATCCAACCCTATATGATACTTTCATATCTATATTTATACATTTCGGGCTCTTCATCCATTTTCAGAATATTACCAAAACCCTAACCCTTATTACGCTAGGTCTTTCTCTCATGTGCATGTTGTTCTTCCTCCAGTTGTCACTTTCCTTTGTGCATGCTTTCTTGCATGTGTGTGTGCTGATATTTTTCCAGTTGTTACTTCAGTTTTATGCACGCTTTCTTTCCCATGATCATTCTTCTTTCCACTTTGGCCTGGTGCCAACACCGACTTTGTCAGAAGTTTTGATGATCAAGCATCAACATCAAGTTATTTAATCAACATGGGTTCAGTAGCAGTGTCTTGGAATTGTAATAAACAAGCTATAGTTTCCACTTCTACAGCAGAAGCATAATACATCTCAGCATGGGAAGCAACATGTGAAATTGTTTGGTTACGTAGAGTTTTGCAGGAATTAGCATTTCTCAAATAGAAGCTACATCATTATTCATTGACAACCAGTCAGATATTAAGATTGCCAAGAATCCATTTTTTCCTTCAAAGACAAAGTATGTGGACACCAAGTATCATCATATCAGATCACTCATTGCAAAGGATGTCATCAAGCCAATTTATTATCCTTCAAAAGATAAGATCTCTGACATTTTCACGAAACCTCTTGGGAGAATAAAATTTACTAAGTTCAGGGATGAACTTGGTATCTATTGTAATTTATCTTTGTATCATAGGGGGTAATGCTAGATGATCCAAAATACAAATATCATAGTTTTAAAAGTTAGAATAAAATGATTATTAATTTAGAATATTAAATTAATAATCTAGAATATTTGATTAATAAATGGAGACATTTAGAAATAGAGTATTGTTGTAAAATATATGACTCTAGAAGGGTGTCGTATCTTAGGCTCTAAATTAGGAGTATATTTAGAAGATTGTTAAGATAGCATTTATTGTAAAATGAACACTTGTTTATTTAATAAGTGATCCATAACTAGATTTAGTTAGGACATTTAGCTTATATATAGCTCATTGCAAGAGTGTTGAGGTGTTCGGGTGTAAACTCTTGCAAATTCTCATATGTAATTTATTTTCCTATTTAATAAAAGTGTGTGTCTGAGGACACTTCTTCCATTAGTGATATCCATTATTGAAATATATTTATACATCGAACTCTACATGAAAACCCTTTTTTATTGGATAGAGGTGAAATATCATTTACAAATCTTTTTGATGATTATGAACAATTAGCTAATCGAGTTCAACAACATACAAGATGTAGTACCAACTCATGATTACGTAAGAAAGGTTCTTCATAAACATCTTGCTACAATACCCCATGGGAAATTCAAGATGAATCAAATCTATTTATTAATGGTAAAGGACAAAATAAATATGAACCTACACATAATGATGATAGGTTAAATGTCCATAATGTATCTCTTGTTTCAATGTAACATACTAATGTTGATTTCCAACCTGTTTTTTCACATCGTGTAGTGTCGAAATACATTCTAAAATATTCTTCAAAAGATGCAAGAATATCATAAACCTATCAATACAAGTTAACAATATCTTAAATATGGATGAATATGAATATCCACCCATACATGCATATAAAAAATTCAATGTTGCAACTATTGTAGATAGAGACATAGGAAGACAAGAAACTTGTCGTAAGTTGTTAAATTTCCTACTTGTTCTTTATAGTCATTAAAAGAAAAAGAAATACAAAATAATTCAGAAATTACATCACCAAGTCCGAAGATTAAATTACAATTGGATTCAATATATAGTCGGATGTCTCCTATAACAATTTAATATTTTTCAATTTTCTAGTAGATAAGAGTTGTTTCCTAATATCTTGGACACAATACTCTAAAACAAGAATTCGTTATTATCATTATTGAGCATCTTGTATCTATTAATATAATACCCCCCTAATTACTAAACTAGATATAATTCTAAGTTTATCTCTAAAATTGTCATACTTATCATTACCGAGTGGGTTTTTCATTATGTCAACAATTTTCTCTATTGGAGGACAAAATAAAGAGAAATGTATTCATTATCAACCAATTCTATGATGTAATGATGATGTAATTCAATATAATTATTTTTGGCATGATAAATTGAGTTCTTCACCATCTTGGGAACACTCTGATTTTCGCAGAAAAGTGAGGTTGGTGTTGTTTGGTCAAGTTGAAGATCAACCAATATCCTTTGTAATCACATTGCCTCACAACCTATGTTGACGACTAGTTTGTATTCTCCTTCACCACAATATAAGGTATCTATAGATTGTAGCTTAATCAACCATGAAATTTCCCCCAAACCAAGAGTGAATACATAGCATGTTGTTGATTTTGTTGTATTGACTTATCCAACCCAATCAAAATAAATATATCCTATTAGTGTGAAGTCGACAGATCTTTGATATAGTATGTCGATGTCAAGGTTCCCTTTGACATATTGAGAAAATCATTTTACAACTTTCCAATATTCCTCTTGATTCTTGGACATGAATCGAGAAAGAAAACTTACTACAAAACATGTATTTGGTCAGGTAGTAGTAAGTTAAATCAACCTACATACCAATTGTTCATACAATGATGCATTAAGATATGGTGAGTCAATGTAAGTTGAGAGTTTTATCCCAACTTCCATAGGTGTGGATGTAGGATTACATTTAGTCATTATGAATTTTATGCATTTATGCATTCTTATTGGTTGACCAACAATTGAATTAGAGAGAGTGATAGTGATAAAGATTAGTTCATATGTTTTAGTGATAGAGATTAGTTCATAGGTTTTACCATCTTTAAATATCTTATAAGTGTTATGAAAAGAATTGTATAAGGCATTGTGTCGGTATTGGTATGAGATTCCTAATAATACATCAAAATAGTCTAACAGATAGATGTCAAACTCAATGGTATCTTTGAAGGGACCAACAGAAAGACTTACTACACAATGCTTATTAGCCAACAAACAATGGCCATTTTTCTAGACGTAGAAACGATGATATATAGAAAGATGGGTTATGGTGGGTAGTTGCATTCATTCCACAAGGTTATGGTAAATGAGTTTTGTTTTTTTGTTTTTATTTCCATTGTCAAGTGTGGCTAATTGAATTTTAACTAGAAATTATGAGTAAAAATAAGATCCAAAGATTTGGTGGTATTTTACTTAGTCATTAGGAGTAATGGAGGATTAAGAGTGGTAGGATTGGGGAGAGTGAAAAATTTGGGTTCCAATCAAGGGGTATGGGATGGTGGGGAATATGCATAGTCTAGGGTTGGTTGTCCAATGTATAATGCTTTTGAGGTGGCCCGATGTTTCAATGCATAAAAATCTACAACAAAATGTTATTATATTTTATGGAACTGACACAATTTATTAGGGAAAGAGGAGGAAGGGTTTGTGAAATTAGTTTTTAAATGGCGAGTTGAGTGAGGAACATAAGTAGTATCATGTTTTTGAAGTTGAGGGTTAGTTGTATGCTTATAAGAGAGATGGAAACAAGGGAATATATAAATATTCCATTCAATTGATAGGGCATAGATGAAAGCTTGGTCAAGGGTGTTTCTTTTAAATAATGTGACTTCATAAAAAAACACTCTCGAAAATAGAATTAAATTTGAAAATAATCATCTCATTGGTTCTTGAATTTGAAGTTGGATCCAAAGTTTTTTGAAGACATAAATATACTACTGGAATTTTTTTCCAATTGCTTGATGAACCTATAATAACCTACACATCAAATTGGATAAATATCCTAGAATATAGAAACATTGTCATAATTATTCACAAAAGGAATTCCAGGTAGTAATGCACTTTGCAACAAATTTGGAAGAAACGTCATCATTGCATTTATTGTAAATTTGAGGGATTTCTTTATGGGGATGTGACCAAGCTTGAGTTATGCCATCTAAGGGGTTGTTGGAAAGGAATAAACACTAAGCCTATGTGATGTTTGGGAAGGTATAAAAGTATGCATTGAGGATGAGGATCCATGAATCCAATAACTCTTCATTCATTTTCCCACCATATTTTGGTAAGGTGATTCATGTGTCCAACTAAAACATGGAAGTATGAGGTTTCTTGCTTGAGTATTCATGGAGGGCACTAATTATTTCTTGTGAAAAAATATTTAGAGATGATTCTACCTCATCCAAAGAGGAATCTTCACTAGTCATCATGATAGAAGGAGGTTCAAACCCCTTGATATAAGAGAAATATAGGGTTCTTTGAACTAGATTGAGTAAGAGGGTAGTATATGGGATGATTGAGTGCATCATTTTGTGGGTGGAAGGGTGGCCTACATAAGAACCTAGGATGTTGGTGATAAAAGGTGAAGGTATTGACCTAAAAATAACACAAAGGGATATCTAGGTGGGAGGGTGTTTCTCCAAAGAATTAGATCTACAATATGCTCCCAAGAGCTATTGGGGTGGAGGTAAAGACTCAAAGAACCCAACATTGTAGAAATATGGGTGGATTGTGGAGTGAAAGAACCATAACTTTGAAGGAGCCTGTATGGAATGACTTCTCTAATACAAAATGATGAGAGTAGATACCTTTATAAACCAAAAAATATATTCAAGAGTGGGAAGCACACTACCTAGAAAATATATTAACCGAAAATAATAGACAATAAACAACAAAAATGAAGAAAACATTAGAGAAAAATGGATTACCTTTATTCATTTTGGACAAATTATGTCCTTTTATAAATTCATAGTAGGTCCACAAATTCCTTAGTCTATGCATGCATGTAACTCAAAGGATGAAATAAATAATACACAATGTAACTGACTAATGCACACCACCTGAAGGATCAAGAAAAGACAAACAAATCAATGCATGTACATCAAGATCTAGAAGATACAACCAACTATCTAAATAGATAGATGGTCCAAGCTAAAGTGTTGTATGGAATTATTTAAGAGGGGTTGTTGCTAGGGAGTTGAATTTTGTACAACCTCTTTCATCATGTCATTTGTGTAGCAAAATCAAGAAGTATTAGAGAGTAGAAATAGTCTTGAGAGAGTGTATGTGTAGACCAAAGATATTTTTGCAGTAAAAGATAGTATTGTAGAAGAGAGTAGTCGTGTAGCAATGTCATCACAATGAGACAATGTTACCATAGATGTAACAATGGAAGAGATGCAAATGGGAATGTTTGATTCCCATAATGTTTTTTGTGGTGACTTTGTTACAAGGGAAGTAGAATGTGAAACAAAATAAAATTAAGTGGAGTGGAGTGGACCAAAGAAGAGATGCAATAGTTGACATAGGAAGAGTTGTGCAAGAGAGTGAAGATGTTGCAAAGAAGCAACAAGAGGAAGATTATTGCATTTGAGGAGTGTTTGTAATAAAATAAAAATGAAATGAGGAGATGCTTGAGCAACATGCATTGGTGGAGTTTGTTGAGATAGTCATAATGGTGAAGAAGCAAGGGAATGGGGAGGAAATAGGGACCATTAGGAGGGATAAATTTGAGGTGATGAGACTTGTTGGGTGATTTGTTTAACAATTATTAGAGTTGGATGAGTTCTATAAAGTGGTAGAAGAGATGATGGTAATTATGATGAAGGTAAACCAAGCAATGAAGATAGAAAACTCCAGAATGTATATCATTTTTCTATAATTGTAGAGTGTAAAGGTGCATATTACAAAGACGAAGGATGTTGAATGGAGAATGTCAAATAATGAGTGTCTCATAGAGTGGAAGAGGCAAAAGAAGAAAAGAAAGAAAATAAAAAGACATTCAACAATTGTTTCTTGTGAGAAAGATGCTCACATTTTCTAACTAGGAGAATCTAATGCATGAACATCATTGGAATTGTAGATATCCTACATATTTTCTTACATATATTTAGTTTTTAATAGTACAAGAAAATTGATTTTATGACCAAAGTGGGAAAAAAAGGTCATGAATTTTATAAATATATATGATTAGATTTTGATAATTCAAAATGAACATAATAATAATGACTCATGTATATACATTATTAGTCCCTTCCAAAGGCACAGAGGGAATATAGTGATCGATAATTTGTTGACTTCATATTAATATGTCCTTTGACTATAAATTTTCGCATCATCTGTATTGTTCGTACTATAGAAGTAAAAACATTATTTTTTATATAAAAAAAAAACTTATATGTCATTGTCTCATTGGAGAGTATATTCGAGGTATTATTGCCAGCTTCGTTGTTCCCAATGTTGTAAATGTGTAGATATCCAATTTTTTGACCTTAAACGCTCCTTTTTAATTTTTATTACATTTTTACTGAAATGTTTACATACCGAAAGTTCTGAGCATGGACGTTGTTTTTTTTTATGTTTTTTTATTATTAGTCCCTGTCGAATGCATAGAGGGACTATAGAAATCACATATTAATATGTCCTTTTATTATTATTATTAGTCCTTTATATTTGTATTGAAATTTTTACATACCGAAGGTTTAGAGCATTGACACTTTTTTTGAGGTTCTTGAATAGGCCCAACAACTTAAATGTTTACATAGCACGAGGTCCTGAAACAGGCCTGACAACTTAAATGTTTACATACCGCAAGGCCCTTAGACAACCTGACAGCCTTAAATGTTTACCTAAATAGGCTTCTCAAAGTACCTTTATCCTCCAATTTTTCCATACAATGTTGCAATGAATTTGGACAATATTGTTGTTCACCGCCACTTGAATAAGCATTGTATGTTTCATACTTCTTATATGCTTGGAATGCAATTTGTTCATCGTTGAAGCTACATACATTGTTTACTGGTTCGGTGGGTGCTTCTTTTTCGTTGGTTTATCGGTTGATTCTTGTTGTTGTTTGGTTCAACTTTGCAAGGTTGGGGACCTGCGCCTGTGGTTGTACATGTTGGTGCTTGTTGCTTTCTTTTGTTTACTTCAACTTTGTAGGGTTTGGGTCCTGCATTCACAGTTGGATCTGTTCTTTTTTTTGCTTTGTGGGGTCCAGGTGTTGCACCCACAATTTGACCTGCGCTTCTGTCGTTTATCATTTCAGAGTAAGTTTCAATGCCATAATTTCATTTTCTATTCATTCTTTGTTGTTCATTGTTTGCAATTTGCAAGTAAGAATGTTTGAGTATTTCTACTGAAATGCTCGTCATATGTTTCTGGTTCCTTTTGTGCTTCAACTGTAGTTTGGTACTCATTGGATATACATATGTTCTTTGTTGGTTCAATGGTTGTTGCTTGTTCATTGGTTTGTTGGTTGTTGTTTGTTGTTGTTTGGATAAAGTTTACGAGTTTGGGGCCCTAGGGATGCAGTTGGGCATGTTTGTGCTTGCTCACTGGTTTGTTTCTTGATGTTTTCTTTTATTTACTTCGGCTTTGTGGGGTTGGGGTCCTGCATTGACAGTTGGACCCGCGAGTATACCTACAGTTCTGTTGTTTGTCGTGTTTGGCGAAGTCGAGATCTGGCGCATGTTTCGTGCCTGCCTGTCCTGCTGTTAAATTTTGCTCCAATTATTTTTCCTAGTTCTGGACCATACCTACATGTCTTTTAAAATGTTCTTGTAGAAGAAAAGGATACTAAGATGGTTCTACCAAGAGTGGTGTTCCATGGATTGAAAATTGCAGTATTCAATTTCTATGATGCTTGGCGTGCAACGTTTCTAGAATAATCAATGTGTTCTAAAATGGATCACACCATTTACATTTGGATGAAGCCATTATCATTCTAGGATACTTTAGTGTTGACATGATACAAAATAGTGGCATAAGAAATTATTGGACAACTACATGTGAAATTACAATGTCCATTATCTTTTTGTTAAGATAAAACATGTGCAAAACACACTTTTTAACCATATATGGTGAAATGTGCCCATATCACAATACAACCTCTTTATCCTCTACACAGACTAGTGTGACCAGGATACAATTTTTCTTGTACTTGAAATATGATATGTACACCAAAGATACTGCAAAATTATATTTCCATGTCTCGAATCATATCTGGGTACTTTGCCACAGAAAACCAAAATCATTTATCTATGGCCATGCAATTTCTTAATATTTTGTGGCTTGTAATATATTTTGGGCAGGAAAAAACTTTATATATTTACAACCATGGATGGAGAAAAGAAAAGGTTCATGTTTCTAACTTTATTTTATTCTATTTGTTGATTCTCATTTAGTGTATGTACATATTACTTGTTCTCTGTTTCATACCATCTTCCATTCACGTTCATTGTATTTTGTGCATTCCCGCATTCAAACAAACATAATAGCTGGAGAAAATGAAGGAGTATTAACTGCAGCGATGGAAGAGGAGATACAAAGGTACATGCTTGTACTGCTATTTCATATTCTGTTGGTTTGTATTTCATTTATTGTCTGTATATGTGTTCACCTAGTATATTTTATGTAGATATTACGTACCTTCCTACATAATAACTTATCTTCATGTCCTTTGTATTTCCTGTGCCGCTACATTGAAAAAATTCGAACTCTGTTTATTTTTTTTACATGTCTTCCTACATACTAACTTCCTTCATGTCCATTGTATTTTTCCTGCATTGCTAAATTTAAATAAACAGAGTGGCTGGAGAGGACGATGGACTCTTTGGCGCAAATGTAGAGGAGGAGTTACAGAGGTGCATACCTGTACTCTTATTTCATATTCCAGTGTTTAGTATTTCATTTATTGTCTGTGTATTTGCTCTACTTGTTCTACTACTTTGCACATTTTTTGTTGTATGTATATACTACGTATCTTTTTACATAGTAACTTATTCTCATGTGAATTGTATTCTCTTTCCTGCTACATTGAAATAAATAGAACTGTATTTCTTTCTTTTACATGTCTTTCTGCATACTAACTTGCCTTCATGTCCACTGTATGTTCGTCTTTGCTACATTGAAAGAAACAAATTGGTTGGATACGAAGATGAATTCTTATATGCCATAGCAGAGGGGTCTATGGTACAATCTTCGAAAAGGTATACCAACTGTGCTAGTAAATCAAACATACAAAATGGGTAGGGGCATATAAAATTGGAATAGAAAACGATGATTTGGAAACAATGGGCCTTTGTTGAGACTTCCCACTTCCAACATTTCCTTCCCCATTTCTGATTTTTCCACTTTCTATTATCCCTTTTTTTCCCCCTCTTCTATACTTAATTTTTCTCATCTACTTTTTCTTTCTGGTTGCTTTGCTTAGTCGTTTTTCTGAAAATTCCTAGGTGCACGGGTTGGCGGACTCACGGGTTCACATTTATGGTCATGCTTCTACCTCATTCCATACTTACCCACTTTTTCGATCGCGGATTCCCGAGATAGCACGTTCAAGATTGTGCCTCTGTATTAATAGGTTCTACGATATACAGATTGGTCATCGTACCCCCCGATCATGCCCTATTTACTATTACACATTTTTTCAGTCAAAAAATCTGAGGCATCCAATTTGACCGTCGGGTCCTCATGTTTCCCGAGTATCCCTTGACACCCTATTTCTTATTCCATCTCCTTCGACCCTGTATGTGACATTCAGAACAATTATGGACAATATACAATGCATATGCTTATTTATTCTTTCTGATGTTCATCTACACATGCTTGCATCAGAAAAATTTGGACTAGTAACATGGCCATGAGCAGTCAATCATCACAAACATCAACACACCAACAAGGCCAAAGGTAAATATGCATGCATTATGTTCCTCATATTTTTACCAAACAAATATCCTCGGCTATTTATTCATATATGCCATGGTGAATATGTTGATGTCATCTGTAACACATACTTTGCAGTTCACAAGAAGTATCAACAAATGCAAGCGAGACACCGAACATAGTGCAAGTTTCGCAGACTAAAATGTATGGTTGCAAAACTCCGGCTCCATACTTCATCAAAGTCGTGTGTCTACTTGTACATTTATGCCAGGAAAAAAGAAAACAAAAAAAAAATCACACTACCATTCACATTACTTTTCCTATTCAAAAAATGTCACCGGGTCTAAACTTGTAACACCCAAAATACTATCAATAGAGGGCTTGAACAACCGTTGAACTGGACAAGTGTTCGTCGGGGACATATTGGTCGTCTATAGAACCTACTTAGACAAGGAAAACAAAACTAGATCCATTATGTGTGCTGACATGACATACAAGGAGGCCCTGATGACAGTCACACTGACTATTCCCACACAACTTGTCCAGAAACATGCAAAAAATATATTTCCAGGTAATGGGATATCCATTACAAATTTTAATATATTTCCAAAAATAGTATATGACCATGGTGATTGTGATTTCATTATATCACTCAACGAAACAAGTATTGTGGAAAAAATTCTCACTATTTGTTCAGAATATTGTTTTGTACTGAACACAACTATCAACCAACTTGCACAAAGAAACAAAATTTACCCAATTGGAACCATTGGTGTAGTTGTCACACTTGCGAGAAAAATTGGCTCGCAACACATTCTTCATATAAAATATGGATAGTCAGGCAACGACAAGGAAATGGAACCGTTTTCTATATCCAATTTTATCATTTACTTTCACATGTCCATGTATCTCGGTTATGTTACAAAAATATTGCATTGTTCCATGTTGCAGCTGCAATTGTTCGACACCTATTCAATTTTTTTTTCCTCAATGGAACAACAATTGCATAAAGGGAAATTTCCACTTAGGCTCTTCAAAAATATAACAAAGAAAAGAGATGTTAAAGAAAGGATCTTTCGCACAACCCAAGCAACATTTGTAACAGAATTACGAACAGACATAGTACATGATCTCAAGAAACTAACTAGCTCTACAAATATTGTCTGTATACATCTACAATTTCATCCTCACTTTGCTCATACAAATTTCCTTCACCAATTTTCTACAGTTTTTTTTTTTTTTTTTTTT
>ML778386.1:1233672-1243885 GCA_009831015.1 Picea engelmannii | reverse complement strand
TGTATATTATATTGTTCAATATATTAACTACTATGCTCATGTTCCCAAGTTGAGGGTGTTTTGGTTGCAGTGAATGTGTACTCAACCCCCTTCAAGCCTATATGTGCCAAATGAAAATATCCTTCTTTTGCTTCTTCTTTCATAAGTGATGATACAATTGATTGTTTGTGATGCAGTAAAAAATGCCCTTACATATATAGACATTACCTCAATGCTGCCATCCGAACCATGGGAAACAAAATAATACATCATAAAATTAGACAACCTGGGTTAAAATATGTGCTTCTTGGGTTAGCAGAATTGTCATATGAAGCATACCTACAGAAAAAGACAAACAATGTCTACATGTTGCACGACTTTCGGATACATAGTAAATTTACCTAAAATGAGGACAATTGATCTGGATTTTATGAGAAGAAAAAAATGAATACAAATTGTTATCAGGTTCTTAACACAAAATAACAGAGATACAGTAAAAATGGTTTTCTATTCAATAAGGAAATAAGCTGAAACTGTAAAATGTAGCGGAAAACAAGCTTGTTGAAATGGTGGTGGCTTATCTTTGAGAAGAGATGTGACAGTTGCGCTCATTCACAAGAAGATGGTTACAATGATGATCTGAAGGCATTTTTACAATAAAAAAGAATTTCAAAAACCTTAGACATCCAAAAACCTAACCGTAGGAGATGAAGCACCAAAATTCATGTGGGCCCCATTTGGGTAAGTTAGTACATCAACTTCCCGGGGTCGTAACTTTTGCATACAATCTCCATTTGGGGCTCACGACAACTCGTTGGAAAGGTATCTTCAAGGAGATTCATTTTGGGGGATTGAATAGAGCCTTCATCTATCATTGAGAAGCTCGATCCCAAAAAACCTTCATTTACGCCCTCAAAATGGCCCAGGAAGTTAAAAACTGCTAAAAATAGTAAATTACCAAAATTGCTAGAAAACTGTTTTGAGCTAGTTGAAAAAGGTGGGTGGCCACCGATATCCACCTAGATCAATCCTCCCTCCTTAGGAATCAATGGTATCCATTGCATTTATTTCCCCCATTAGATGAGAAATGTTTTGTTGAATTTGGCCCCGATGAGCCACTTGCCTTGGTGCAGGAGCTGCCCTTCTTTGATCACTCGATAAATATGGATCCTTTGTTCTCGAGTGCCCTTGATATGTGTCCACAATATGATCATTGGATTCATGTTGTATGAATTTAGGGTTGAGCTCTTTTGGTGTCAGTTGTTCTGCTACTTCTGAGGAGATCCACGTTGAACATTGGGTGCAGGCCAAGGAAAGGAGGAATGTTGAGCTCAAAAGCATTATCCCCCACGGCCTTGGTGATGGTGTACGACCCATAACGGAGTGGGATAAGCTTCCGATGGGGTCCTATAAGGAATTATTTATGCAAGTGAAACCAAAATTTGTTTCCCACCTGAAACTTATGTGGCACCCGATGTTGATCATAGTGATGCTTGTACTTGTCATTGGACTTATGTAGGATATCCTAAAGCTGTTGGCGGTTGTGCTGGATCCACTCAATGAACTGGGTGGCTTTGTTAGCTTAAGTTGGAGTAGGATATGAGTTGGTCGAGGTGACTGCAAGGGGGAGTGCAACATCTATGGGGCCCAATGGTTGGAATCCCAACCCCACCTGAAAGGAATTGTGCTCGGTTGAGCTATGCATGATCGATTGTATCTATGTTGGACATAGGGAAATATATCATCCCATGTTTGAGGGTTCTTGGAATTATACATGCGAAGGATATGCACAATCATTCAATTTACGACCTCGGTTTGGCCATCTTTCTGGGGGTGGAAGGCCATGGATTTGGTGATCTTGGTGTCCAACAGTGACCTTGGTGTCCAACAGTGACCCAGAATGTGCTGAGAAATTGACTGTCCTGATCTTAGACAATTTTTTGTTGGATTCTAAAGTGTACCTAAACTTGGGGTAGTGGCCTCTGTTATGATGATATTCTTGCAGGCAACCAAAATCACCATCTTAGAAGAGCGATCAACAACCAAAAAAACATAGTCATTTCCCCACTTGGTGGACGAGAGGCCTGACATGTATTCCATTGATATGGATTCCCATGGCCTATCAGGAGTAGGAAGAGGGGTGTACAGGCCCTATTTCTTAGTGGTTGGTTTGGAAATAACATAGGTAGTGCAGGACCTGATATACTTGTTGACCTCCTGTCGAAGTTTTGTCCAGTAGAAATGTTTCTGTAGAATTGCCATTGTATTTTCTCTATCAAAGTGTCCTTCCACCCGAATGTAGTGGGCTTCCCAAATCATCTTTTCTCGCTCTCTTGATGGAACGTAGATATGGCCCAGATAACACAACAACCCATCCTGAAGATGGAAATTATCGACAACTACATTTGCACCCAATGTTTGGTAGGTGGTGGTGAAGTTCGCGTCTGTCTCTTAGAGTTGGGGCCATCCAGAGGTCTCATGGCCACAAGAGTCTAGCACCGTGGTGAGTGCCACAACTGAAGGTCTGCTGAGGAAATTAGTGACGTGGTTGGTGCTTCTTGTTTTATACTTGATGTTGAGGTGGAATTGTTGCAAGTATGTGGACCACTTTTGATGGCAGTCATTCTGTAATTTTCCTTGTGTCTGCATGAACTGTAGTGTCTTATGATCAGTGTGGATGACTGTCTCCTTCCCAAGAATGTAATGTATCCACTGGCGGTAGGCTTGCATAATGGAGTACATTTCTTTATCGTCGGTAGGGTACTTACAGACAACATTTGATAGTGTCTCACTATGATAAGCCACGGGGTAGCCGTGCTGGGTGAGAATGACGTCCACGACATAGTCTGAAGCATCTGTTTCAGTCTCAAAGGGTTGTTGCAGGTCTGATAGTGAAAGTATTGGGGATGCGAACAAGAGCTTATTGAAATCATCGAACGCTTGTTGTTGGGACCAGCCCCATGCAAATTTCTCCTTACCACCACCCCTTGTTATTTAGCTGAGGGCCCATGCAATATGGGAGAATTCCAACACAAACCTGTGGTAGAAATTGGCAAGGCCCAAGAAGCTCTGAATCTCAGTGAGTGTGTTTGGGGCTGGCCAGTCACAGATGACTTGAATATTGGCTAGATCCACATGTACCCCATGTTGATCAATGATGTGGCCTAGGTAATGGACCTTGTCCATGCCAAAGGAGCATTTTTCCATGTTGGCGTATAGCTTGTGTTGTTGCAGGGTGTGCAGAAACTATTGAATATGCTGCAAGTGTTTGGCCCAAGTCTTGCTATAAATGAGAATGTCATACAGATATACCACTACAAAGGTATTGGTGAATGGTCGCAGGATATCGTCCATCATCCTCATGAAAGTGGCCGGAGCATTTTTCAAGCCAAAGGGCATGACAAACCACTCAAAAATGTCTTCCTTTGACTTGAAGGTGGTCTTCCATACATATGTTTGTTCTATTGGGACCTGGTGGTAGTCAGACTTCAGATCAATCTTACTGAAGTATTTTTCCCCCATGAGTTGATCAAGGAGGTCATCGATTTAGGGAATCATGTGCTGGTTTTTGAATGTGATTTTATTCAGAGCCCGGTAATCAATGCAGAGTTGTTGTGTTCCATATTTCTTATGTACCAACACGATTGGTCTCCTGCAAGGTGATAAGATTGAACGGATGTGCCCCTTGTGGAGCAGTTCTTGGATCTATCGCTTAATATCCTCATTCTCTAACAGAGAGCAGCGATAGACTGGCCCATTGGTTAGTGATGCAATGGGGGTCAGATCGATGGGGTGCTTGACTTGGCAGTGCAGAGGTACCCAGGTAGGTGAGGAGAAGATATTTGAGTATTCTTCCACAACCTTATCTACTTGCTTCTACTATGTGGAGAGGTCAGCTGCAGAAACCCTGGATGTGGTTGTGATATTTCGCTCATTCTGAGAGAGAATCATGAAGAAGACAAAATTCCACGTCTAAGAGATGACCTTCCTCCATTTATTAGCAGAGATCAAGGAAATAACATTAGGTGGGACTGCCTCGGGTATCCTATACAATTTCCTATTCAAAGTAATAATAACACTACAAGGCCTAGACTCATATACAACATGACGTTTCCATAAATAAGTTTGGACCAAAAGAACACCACAAAATTTGAGAGAAGAAAAATCACACAATACCTCATCTTTGAAGGGCTTGATATCCTATGAAATTCGGCACTGTTGGCTGACAATGTCGCACCCACAAACCTACACCATTGGATGGATCTGTTGCTTGATGACCTCTACTGAGATGAGGTTCTTCTGGATACCACTATCAAAAATGAAGTGCAATGGGGTTCATTTTACCCGCATCTGTAAATGGAAGAGGCACTCTCCTTCTTCTAGCTCATCTGGTTCATCAGGCTAGAGATTGGTGGTAGCAACGGTGGCACTGGTTTCCACGACAATGATCTGTCTTCCCCTTCCTAGTTCTAACTCAGAGTTAGAACCTGCATCCGATTCAGAGGATTTAACTTTGGCCACCGATGACTGCTTTGAGCGATAGTCAGCAGTGTTATTCCAAGGGCTCTTATGGAAGTCGCACCACTTCCCAGTATCTTTCTTTGTCTTTCTGGTGTCCTTCTTTTCTTGCATCTTGGACTGGTTGTCCTGATACTGTCCATATTTGATCTGTCCTTTGTTCTATGGGTTGGGGGCTGCCCTTTCCTAGATTTTGTTGTGAGGGGTTCCCAAGCCCAAATTTACACGTCTTTTGTTTGAGCTTCTACTCAATTTTGACGGCATATCGGTAGGCCGCACCCAATGATGAGATGTCCAAAAATTCCATTTCAGTCTGGATGTATCTATGTAGGGAACCACAATACTTGAGCACCATATTTCACTCTGAATCTTTGATACCCAAATTGGTGTGCAAGGTATGGAAGATATTTGTGAAATCTGGCACTGCTTGGTCTCTTTATTGCCACAGTGTGGTCCATTTGGTATACAAGTCATCATAACTTCTGACAGGGTAGTATTGTTCTTTAATAGCATCCCTGAAGGATTCCCAAATGGCCATGACAATAAATAATGAGGGTTCATCTATTTCCTTTTTCTCATAGAAAGTTTCCCACCAATCTTTGACATGGGGAACGACTTTGAGGAGTACAAAAGTAATCTTTTTCTCTATTCGAAAAGTTATGGATAGAAAAATACCCTTCTAGTAGATTCAACCACTTGTCTATAGCATCTGTGTCTATTTGAACTTCAAATATAGGAATATCGAATTTTATTTCTACCTCAAGGGGGCAGCACCTCCGCTCGAAGAATATGTGTCGCCTGTTGGAAGTCGCCGAAGCATTTGCGCAAAACTATCCATCATCTCGTTCCTCTGTTGCTTGAGGGCTTCCTCAAGCAACATTTTGAAAGGATTTCTTGTCACATCATCTTTATTTTCTCCTACCATGAGAGGTCACTTTGGCGTGCAAGATATTTTTTCCTCAAGAGAAACAAGCTCGAGACCCAAATCTTTGTACTTAGACCTCATTGGGGACATGCATTAAGATGATAAGGAGCAGACCGCTCTGATACCACTGATCTGGATTTTATGAGAAGAAAAAAAATGACTATAGATTATTAATAGGTGCTTAACACAAAATAACAGAGATACAGTAAAATTGGTTTTCTATTCAATAAGGAAATAAGCAAAAACTGTAAAATGCAGCGGAAAACAAGCTTGCTAAAATGGTGGTGGCTTATCTAAGAGAAGAGATGTGACGACTACACTCATTCGAAAGAAGATGGTTACAAAGAGGCTCTGAAGGAATTTTTACAATAAATAGGAATTTCAAAAACCCTAAACATCCAAAAACCTAACCCTAGGATATGAAGCGCCAAAAGTCATGTGGGCCCCGTTTGGGTAAGTTAGTACATCAACTTCCCGGGCTTGTAACTTTTGCATACAATATATGTTTGGGACACACGATAGCTCGTTGGAAAGGTATCATCGAGAAGATTCATTTTGGGGGATCAATTAGAGCCTTCAACTATCATTGAGAAGCTTGATCCCAAAAAACATTCATTTAGGCCCTCAAAATGGCCCCGTGAGTTAAAAACTGCTAAAAATAATAAATTACCAAAATTGCCAGAAAACTATTTTGAGCCAGTTGGAAAAGGTGGGTGGCCATAGATATCCACCTAGATCAACAATGAAATATTTCATATCGATTGAGAAAAAAAAATCATATCAATCTTTGGAAGGAAAGAAAAAAATCTCATGTGTGTCTGTAATTTTTCTTCAACACCCAGATGAATGTTCGTCGGAATTGAGTTCTTCGGAGTTTACATCTATGGCTATAAAATTTTCTTTCCAAATATTTTGTCTCTTCTTGTGCACTTGAAACAACAAGGAGAATCTAACTACAAATGCAATCGATGTTGTTATTTTCATGTTTTTTTGCATCTCCGAGTAAGAATTTTGCATATTTGTTGGGGTGTGCAAATGAAAAACAAAATGGTCGTTGGTTGTGGATTTTTTGGAGGAGTCTGCACCTTTTTGGGTGCCCAAATTGGAAAAATGTTTTCCAACCATATAGCCATGGCAAGATTTCTGCATTTTTGTTGGGTACCCAAATAAAAAAAAGTTGCTCTCCAACTATACATTTATGGTATGGTATTTTCATTTTATCGATGCCCTAATTGAAAAAAAAGAGAGTCACCATGGATTGAAACATGAGCTTGAGATATTCAAAACTTGCTATAGATATTGGGGAGCTTGGGCATTGGAATTCATACAGGCAGGTGCAGTTATTGGTGATGTACAAGTGCATAAGATTGTTCAGTCCAAAAATGGGAAGCATGACGACAAACCCGCAAAGTATCCAACTGTAAATAACTCAAGCCCATCCTTTGAACCCTCAAAATATCTTACTCCTCTGGGTAGAACCATCAGGCATTTCCAATAATATTGTAAATTTGGCATTGTTAAAACTGGTAGTGATAGAACATGGCACTATTAGAAGAAAATGTTCATAGTGATTTTTCTTCATGGTAAAATAGTAATCGACAAGTTTCTTGTTCCCCATTTTGAGGTTTGGTTATAGCTAGTGTACAATGGCGAAGCTCCACTGGTTGTCTGTTGTCTTATGTTTGGTAGACTTTTGTTCATATCCCATGTCCCTGGTTATTTTCTCATGGGAACGTATACCATATGTAATACAAAACCAATTCCACGTGTGTTTTTATATAGATCAATTTTCTCGATGCAAAGGTCGATGCATATTTCTCTATGGAACATTGTGGGATTTCGCTCGACGCCTTCTGTGTTCATGCGTTGCCTTGTGCCTTGAGTTTCAATACATTTCGTGTTTACTTGGTTCTTGGTTGTATGCTTCGTTCTGGAAAATTAATTATACATTCAAGATCTTGGTATTTTTTCTATGATCTTAAAGAATATACAAGACATGCTTTGCAATTTAATATAATCTCTCTTATGCAAATGTAGTATGTGGCTCGTTTTAGCACTTTTCCTTGATCGATGAACTTAGCAAAATTCATCTCTAGGAATAATTTGAAATAAAAGGATATATACTATGTGAAGTCCAATGGAATTATCATATCAACGACATGACATTAAAATTCAAATCCTTCGTTGTTATACTTGCGATGAAGTTGACAATACAACAACTTTACTTAAACGTCACAAAATTGATTTTCTTGTGGCTTTTTGATGCTTCTCTTATACAAACACATCCTGGAAACTATAAGCATGGCTTGCTTTAACTATTCCTTGATTGAAGAACATGTTCACATGTTTAATGCACTTCATATTTACTTTTAAGACCGTCAATGGGGCTTTCTTACACCAATTCCTGCTTCCAAAAATTGCCATCCCTTTTCTTTTTTCCCTCTGCTTTCCCTTTCTGGTTACTTAGTCATTTTTCGGAAAATGTCTAGGTACGGGAGTTGGAAGATTCACGTATTTAGATTTCCACTGATACTTTTATATCACTAGCTCGACTTACCGCTTCCCCATTTCATATTGAACAAACTTTTTTAATCGTGGGTTCCCAGATAGGCAGGTTCAACATTGTGTTTCCATTGTTCTGCCACCTAGAAACAACACCGAGACTTCCCTGATCTACAAATTAGAAAATAAATTCTCCTTTTTATTGTTTGCTTTCGCTTTCTGTTTACTTGGTCCTTTTTCCGAATGTGTCATTTTTTTTAATGTCTCGTGCTTTTATATACAACACCCAAAGTTCCGCAATATACAAATTGACCCTCGAAATCTGTTATTATCTCATGTTCCATGTTACGCATTTTGCAATAAACAGTTGGGGTAGATACAATTTGACCATCAGACCCTCACGTCTCCTGAGTAGAACTTGTGGCCTTGTTTTCAAGACCGTCAATATTCCATGTTTCGAGTATGTCTCATGCTTTTATATCACGAGTCTGACCAACCGCTTTCCCATTACATACTTGGCCACTATTACCATCTGTTGGATTACTAAGAGGGGGGGTGAATCAGTAATAACATAATTATAATCCTTTTTCTTCAAATGTTATATCAATGTAGAATTATTATCCAATATTGAGCAGTAATAAATAATAAATCACACACATGCCCAATACACCAGTGTTTTACGTGGAAACCCAAATTAGGAGAAAACCACGGAATGTTTTTTCTTATATGTCTTGAAGAATTACATTCATTGGAAGCACCAACTTCCTTTGTTTTCAGCTGCAACTGGAAGGAGGCTCCAACCTCCTAGTTTCTTAGGCTACAACCTGAGGGAAGCTCCAACTCCCCAAATCTCTGGATACAACCAGAAGGAGGCTACAAACCCCAATGTTCTCCAGCTACAACCGAAAGGTGGCTACAACCACATGTCCTTGCCCCGTCCTGCCACCCTGAAGTAGAAGTAGAATAATGGAACCACTGTCACACTATCACTATGAGATATAATACTATAAACCTATACCAATAAGTCTGAACCATGCATCAACCTGTACCTCAACCTATAATCAACCTGTACCATAAACAAGTGCATCAACCATGCACCAACCTGTAATCAATCTGTACCATAAACAATTGCATCAACCATGCACCAACCTGTAATCAACCTGTACCATAACCAAGTGCATCCAACCATGTGCCAAGTATGTACCAATCATGTGTCAACTACTCATCAACTATGACTCATTAATGTGTACCAACATCATCAACTATACGCCTCATGTATGTGCACCAACTCATCAACTACTTGTCTCAACCATGTACTCAACATGTTCCTCAACCAAAAGCCCTCATGAATTTCATTATCCAAATCCGATTTGTATCTTTGTAATAGACCTGGTGTATATTATCACATTCCTGCAAACCTTCCTCAACTTTAAAAACAAGAGACTAGCATTTTCATCAAACTTTTCTTTAGTCTCACATGCTTAGTTTTGGATTAGTCAACAACCCTAACTTGAAGTAATCATAACTTTCAACCTGTAATGTATAAAGATCTGAAACTGATACACAATGTTCTTTAGTGTGTTTTATGCAATTCATCCAAGTGGAACTACTTGGAACCTCTCAGAAAATGAGTTATAACGAAAATGACATACCTTGCTGAATTCTGGATTATTCTAGAGAGCGACCTTGTAGAGAGTGCCCCGCACAAAATATTTGTTGAAATGATATGAAAATATTACATAGAATACTAAAGACTGTAACCTAACCAACACATTTTGTCTCACTAAATTTGGATCTGTTATGAAGAAGTTATGATGTTTTTACCCGAAACACCTGATTTTGACTAGTTTCAGGACTGGCCACAAACCCTATTTTCCACAGAGTGTAACTCCAAAAATAAAACGACCCACAAGCGAAATTTTTAACCATAGATACTTGGATATGTTTTCTCACTTAAGTAGCAATTTTAGGATCTGAATCATTATATAAAAAAAGTTATAGCGAAAATGGTGAGATGGCATGAAAATAACATACCTTAGAAAGCACCATCAAAAGAATTTATCCTTCCTTGCATTTCGGCCTTCTTTTCTTCATTTTCCTTAGACTTTCAGCTTAGATATCATTTGTAAACCTCATATACCTATAAATATTCAATATTCTCAAGTGTGTTTCAAATGAGAGAGCCTTGCCTCTTATTTATACTCTCTAAGTAGCTTCCTTAAAAACATCTTCTAGGTCACTTGGCCCCACTTTCCTTATTTTAGGGTTGGGTCCACTTCTAATTTCTCC
>ML778386.1:1223149-1228095 GCA_009831015.1 Picea engelmannii | reverse complement strand
ATGTAGAATTATTATCCAATAATGAGCAGTAATAAATAAACAATCACACACATGTACAGTACACCAGTGTTTTACGTGGAAACCCAAATTGGGAGAAAACCACATAATGATTTTTCTTATATGTCTTGAAGAATTACATTCATTGGAAGCACCAACTTCCTTTGTTTTCAGCTGCAACTGGAAGGAGGCTCCAACCTCATAGTTTCTCAGGCTACAACCTGAGGGGAGCTCCAACTCCCCAAATCTCTGGCTATAACCAGAAGGAGGCTACAAACCCCAATGTTCTTCGGCTACAATCGAAAGGTGGCTACAACCACCTGTCCTTGCCCCGTCCTGCCACCCTGAAGTAGAAGTAGAATGATGGAACCACTGTCACACTATCATTGTGAGATATACTGCTATAAACCTATACCAATAAGTTTGAACCATGCATCAACCTGTACCTCAACCTGTAATCAACCTGTACCATAAAAAAGTGCATCAACCATGCACCAACTTGTAATCAACCTGTACCATAAAAAATTGCATCAACCATGTACCAACCTGTAATCAACCTGTACCATAAACAAGTGCATCAACCATGCACCAACCTGTAATCAACCTGTACCATAAGCAAGTGCATCAACCATGCACCAACCTGTAATCAACATGTACCATAAACAAGTGCATCCAACCATGTTCCAAGTATTTACCAATCATGTGTCAACTACTCATCAACTATGACTCATCAATGTGTACCAACATCATCAACTATACACCTCATGTATGTGCGCCAACTCATCAACTACTTGTCTCAACCATGTACTCAACATGTTCCTCAACCAAAAGCCCTCATGAATTTCATTATCCAAATCTGATTTGTAGCTTTGTAATAGACCTGGTGTATATGATCACATTCCTGCAAACCTTCCTTAACTATAAAAACAATAGACTAGCATTTTCATCAAACTTTTCTTTAGTCTCACATGCCTAGTTTTGGATTAGTCAACAACACTAACTTGAAATAATCATAACTTTGAACCTGTAATGTATAAAGATCTAAAACTGATACACAATGTTCTTCAATGTGTTTTATGAAATTCCTCCAAGTTTCACTACTTGGAACCTCTCAGAAAAGGAGTTATAGCAAAAATGACATACCTTGTTTAATTATGGCTTATTCTAGAGAGCGACCTTGTAGAGCGTGTCTTGCACAAAATATTTGATGAAATGATCTGAAACTATTACACAACATACTACAAACTGTACCCTAACCAACACATTTTTTCTGACTGAATTTGGATCTATTATGAAGAAGTTATGACGCTTTTACCCAAAACCCCTGATTTTGACTAGTTTCAGGACTGGCCACAAACCCTATTTTCCACAGAGTGTAACTCCCAAAATACAATGACCCATAAGCTAAATTTTTAACCAAAGATACTTGGATATGTTGGCGCACTTGCATAGAAATTTTAGGATCTGAATCATTATAGAAAAAAAATTATAGAGAAAATGGTGAGATGACTTGAAAATAACATATCTTAGAAAACACCATCAAAAGAATATATCTTTCTTTGCATTTCGGCCTTCTTTTCTTCACTTTCCTCAGAATTTTGGATTATATATCATTTGTAAACCTCAGAAACCTATAGATATTCAATCTCTTTCGCAGGTTGGTGGGTGGAAGAAATGTACAATGCTTAATATCTTTACACCATCCTTGCCACCTTCGTACTTCTTTCTAGATATGAAATTATTAAGATTTAATGCTAGTATCTCATTGTTCAGGAACCATTAAGATTGTCATTAATGTTCGAAAGGTCAGAGAAGATTTGTCATTAATACAAATTAAACCAAGATTTGTAGAGAAGAGTGTTATCCTTTCCAAGTATTCATTTCAAGCATGATGCAATCTCTTTCGTGGGTCAGTCGGTTGGCACCTTTACGAAATATCTAATCCTTAATCTCTCTTCGTCGTCACTGCCACCTTCGCACTTTTTCTAAATATGAAATTAATAATCTTTAATGGTAACAACTGATTACACACAAACCATGGAGATTGTCATTGATCAGTGAAAGGCTCGAGGAGATCTTCCATTGATACACATTAAACTAATATTTGTGGAGGGTTATATTATCCCTCCCCAATTTTCATTTCAAACATAATCTGGAGAAAACAGAAATTCTCCTTAACTTATGGTAGTAGTTCCACAGTCATTCTATCCAGATACAGTAAACACCTTCGAGCATGATGGCTAGAGGTTCCATTATTCCAGGGCATATTCTTACTACTCATCTCCCTCTACCTAGGAGTAAAAAAGGAGATGGTACCTTTTTGCACCGAGAGATATATTTCAAGCCAAAGAATTCCAAGGCAACCCCGTCTGCTCAGACAACGTTCCCGCCTGCATTGATGGTTGGTGCAGAGGTTGATGTGATCGATTTCAAGCCGGAAGAAGATGATATGATGGTTGATGATACATTAATGGATGATGGAAATGTAGATGATGTTCCCACTCCTGCGCCCAAATTGAAATCAACCATAACGAGGGAAATTCCCGGCTCGGTGATGGTGGCCCTCACAACACCAAAAGAAGGGGTTTCAGAAAAGAAACTGATGTTGAACGCAATAGCCTCTTTGCAGCTCGAAAGTAGGAATTCCAGAGGTCCAATTTAGTTTTTTCTGGGCAGAAGTCTTTCACTGTAAGGAAATGATCTATTGATGCTCCTAAAGATATATTTCAAGCCAAAACATTATTCAATTGTGGGACCACTCTCTTGTTCTCTGGATATACAATTAACATCTTAGGGGATGAGGACCAGAACTCCCACTCATGCAAGACATATTCCTACTACCCATATCCTTCTACCCATAATGGACTAATTTGGGCCTCTGGAATTGCTCGTGCAACCTGTGTCCCTGAAGTCTTCAATTGTGAGGAGGTGGTTTCTTGGTGTGTCCTAACTTTTAGTTTTGGGCTCTTCCATTTTGCCTGCAACGTTTTTCATCTTCTTCCTCATGTGAAGCTTGTGAGAACTATCAATTTTATCATAGGATTGTTGTTCATCTGCTTCAAGCCAAGGATTTATTCCACTGCGAAACCGCTCTCATGTTTCTTTGTTGCCTCAGGTCTTCCGCAAGATATTGAGATTGGGACAATGAACATTGACCCCCTGAGGACAAAACTGCAAGGATTTCCTAAAACAAATCATGGTAATCAGTTTTGTATGCATGTTGAAGAGCATCTTGATGGCTCCTGCATGTTTCTTGCATGTTGCAGGTCCTGTGCCTGTGTTTATGGAAAATATGTTCAATGCTTTTCTCCAAAGAACTCGGTCCAATTTCTATGGATAGATATACACTACACAGTAATTTTTCTTTTAATGGATTTACTATTAAAACAATTTTCTTAGAGTCTTGGTTGTTGCTTCTTTTTTGAATTTAACACCTCTTCTCATTGGCATGGTTCGATAGTCTGGTATTTCTTCAATATTGTATTGGCTCAAGTAATTTGATCTAAAATGGAGCATTTAACAATTATATGACAATGCATTGTGTCGATCCATCATGATTTTATGGAAAAGAAAATGAATTTCAAAGAGTTTCAAACCAACATTCAATTCTATTCATAATGCAGATAGAACATAGGAAGACCAAATCACAATGAGGCAGTCTGGGCCTTGCCATAGAAATTTCATTTTGATCACATCCTTACTAAGCAAACAATTTCTTATTTCCCTTTCGCTTGCTTGATTCCTTTAGTTTGAAAGGGAACATTTTATTAATTGTCCATCCCCTGGCCTCTATTTGAGCATTTTTTACTTTATTAATGAAATTACAGAATTTCTTGTCCGCGGATTAAAAAAAAAAAAACTAATATATGGTGGTTGTAGTCAAATGGGACTATGAAATCAACTACAATATTAAAATTCAAGATCGTCGTTGTTGTTTCTAGACATGCAATTATTAAGATTTAATGCTAACAACCCATCATGCAATAAGTTTAATACTTAAGTTAATATGTTAAAGTCATGGAAGAATGTATCAATAACACAATTACTCCCACAAGTTGCAATAAAATCTAATCTTCAACAAAGCATTTGCTCACACCCTTTTTAATGGTACAAGAACAATAGAAAATGAATAAGTGGATAAAGTATTGGACTGTAAAATGATGGTTTTGTAGCAACGAGGCTTGTTTGAAACCAATTCTCTCTTACAAAAAATTTCCTCTGCCTTTCTATTTTCCCACTCTTTTATCCCCTGTAGTTTCTCTTTCTGGTTACTTAGTCATTTTTTTTCCGAAAATGTATTGTTGCACGGGTTGGTGGATTCATGCATTCACATTTTCATTCATGCTTTTATATCGCGATTCCAACCGAGCACTTCTCATTTCTCTAAATTGCACTTACATTGTTCTTTGACCTGCAAACAACACTCTGGCTTCTGCGATATGCAGATTTACTTTTGGACTCCCACATCACCCCTTCTTCCATGTTACACATTTTTCACTAAAATGTTATGATACATACAATTTGACATTTGGGGTCTTACATCTCCTCGGGAACCCTTGTCACCCTATTTTGAAGCTCATCTGACCACTTTCCACACTTGACCATTTCTTGATATCTCTTTCGCGGATCGTCGAGTTGGCGGGTTCAAGAAATTTCCAATTTCTAGTTGTTGTTTCCTGTGCCCGCTACATTCAGAATTCTTTCCAAGTATATGCAATAAGTATACAACTTATCCAGAAAAATACATAAAATATATTTCTAGGAAATGGAATATCCATTGCAGATTTGAATATATTGGACCTTATTTTTCCTCTTCTATACTTAACCAAATTCCCGTTTCTTTTTCCCCTCAACTTTCTCTTTTTGGTTACTTAGTCATTTTTTCCGAAAATGTATCAATGCGCGTGTTGGCAGACTCATAGGTTCACATTTGTGCTCATTCTTTTATA
>ML778386.1:1205649-1218149 GCA_009831015.1 Picea engelmannii | reverse complement strand
ACATCAAGCCCTTCAAAGACAAGGTATTGTGTGATGTTGTTCCTCTCAAAGTTTGTAATGTTCTTTTGGGCCAACCTTATTTATGGAAACATCATGTTGTATATGATTCTAGGCCTCGTAGTGTTATTATTACTTTGAAAAGGAAATTGTACAGGATACCCAAGGCAGTCCCTCCTAGTGCTATTTCCTTGATCTCTGGCAAGCAATGTAGGAAGGTCATCTCTTAGACCTAGAAATTTGTCTTCTTCATGATTCTCTCTCAGAGTGAGAGAAATATCGCAGCCACATCTAGGGCCTTCACAGTCGATCTCTCCACACAACAGAAGCAAGTGGATAAGGTCATGGAAGAATAATGAAATATCTTCTCCTCTCCTACTGGGGTACCTCTGCACTTCTAGGTCAAGCATCCCATCAATCTAAACCTAGGTGCACCGCTAGACAATGGGCCAATCTATCATTGCTCTCTGTTAGAAAATGAGGAGATCAAGAGGAAAATCCAATAAATGCTCCTCAAGTGGCGCATATTTCCTAATTCATCACCTTGTGAGAGCCCAATCATGTTGGTGCAGAATAAAGACAGGACCTGGCGACTCTCCATTGATTACCGAGCCTTGAATAAAATCACAGTCTGAAACCGGTGCCCGATTCCCCGAATCGATGACCTCCTTGATCATCTCATGGGGGACAAATACTTCAGTAAGATTGATCTAAAGTCTGGCTACGACCAGGTCCCAATAGAACATAAATATGTATGGAAGACTGCCTTCAATTCAAAAGAAGGCGTTTTTGAATGGCTGGTCATGCCCTTTGGTTTGAAAAATGCTCCAACATCATTTCTAAGGATGATGGATGATATCATACGACCTTTCACCAATAATTTTGTAGTAGTGTATCTAGATGAAATCCTCATCTACAACAATACTTGGGTGGAACACTTGCAGCATATTCAGTAGTTTATGCACACCCTACGACAACACAAACTATATGCAAACTTGAAAAAAAATTCCTTCATCATGGACAGGGTCCATTACTTAGGCTACATCGTTGATCAACATAGTGTGCATGTGGATCCATCCAAGATCCAGGTCATCTGTGACTGGCTAGCCCCAACCACACTCATTGAACTTCAAAGATTCTTGGGCCTCACCAATTTCTATCGCAGGTTCATGTTGGGATTCTCTCATATCGCATGGGCCCTCAACTAAGTAACCAGGGGTGGCGGTAAGGAAAAATTTGTGTGGGTCATGTCCCAACAACAATCCTTCGATGAATTGAAGAAGCGTTTTTGCTCATCCCCAATACTTTCATTACCGGACCTGCAACATCCCTTTGAGATCGAGATAGGTGCTTCAAACTATGATGTGGGCATTGTTCTCACTCGATACGGCCACCCCATGGCATATCATAGTGAGACACTATCAGATGTTGTTCGTAAGTACCCTACTTACGACAAAGAAATGTTCTCCATTGTGAAATCCTACCACCAGTGGATACATTACATTCTTGGGAAGGAGACAATCATCCACACTGATCACAAGCCACTACAGTTCATGCAAACCCAACGAAAATTTCATAATGACCGCCATCAGAAGTGGTCCACATACTTACAACAAATCCACCTCAACATCAAGTATAAAAAAACAAGTACTAACCGAGTTTTTGATTTCCTCAGCCGAACTCCAGTCACGGTACTCATCACTTTGGTAGACTCTTGCAGCCACAAGACCTCTAGATGGCCCCACCTCTATGAGACAGACCCTAATTTCCATCTTCAAGATGGGTTGTTGTGTCGTTTGGTCTATCTTTGCATTCCATCAAGCGAGCGTGTGAAGATGATTTGGGAAGCTCACTACAGTTGGGTGGCAGGACACTTTGAGTTGAAAAGACAGTGGGAGTGTTGAAGAAACATTTCTACTGGCCGAAACTTGTACAGGATGTCGGCAAGTATTTCGGGTCTTACACCGCATGCGCTATTTTCAAAACGACCACTAAGAAAAATGGCCTATAAACCCCTCTACCTACTGCTGACACATTGTGGGAATTCATCTCAATGGACTACATGTCAGGCCTCCCATCCATCAAGAGGGGAAATGACTGTTTTTTTGTGGTTGTTGATCGCTTTTCCAAGATGGCGATTCTAGCCACCTTCAAGAAGAACATCATAGCAGAAGCCACTGCCAAGCTCTTCTTTGAACGAGTATGGGTACATTTTGGGATCCCACAAACCATTATCTCAGATATTGATAGTCAGTTCCTTAGCACATTCTAGTCCAGCCTCTGGTCAGCGCTGGATACCAAGCTCACCAAATCCACTGCCTTCCACCCCCAGATAGATGGCCAAATTGAGGTCATCAATTAGATGATTGTACATATACTACGCATGTACAATTCAAAACACCCCTACACATGGGATGAGAGACTTCCCTATGTATAGCATAGCTACAACTGAGCCCTGCATATCTCAACTCGCCACAACCCATTTCAGGTGGGGTTGGGATTCCAACCATTGGACCCCATGGATGTTGCACTACCCTTGGTGACCACCTCGGCCAAATTGTCTCCTACTCCACCAGAAGCTGACAAAACCACCTGGTTCATTGATCACATCCAACACATCCGCCAACAGGTTCAGGATATTCTACAAAATTTAAATGCCAAGTACAAGAAACGCCATGATCAACATCAAGTGCCAAATAAGTTTCAGATGAGAGACAAAGTTTGGTTGCACTTGCAGAAATAAATCCTTATAGGGCCCCATCGGAAGCTTTTCCCACTCCATTATGGTTCGTACACCATCACCAATGTTGTGGGTGACAATTCTTTTGAGCTCAACATTCCCCCTTTCCTTGGCCTGCACCAAGTCTTCAACGTGGCTCTCCTTCGGCCATATTTCCCACCATTATTGGACACCTCATAGATAGGAAAGCAATTAACACCAAAAAATATCAACCATGAATGCATGCAATAGGAATCCATTGATTATATTGTGTACACACATATCAATTTCACTCGACAACAAAGGATCCATCTTTATCGAGTCGTCAAAGTAGGGTAGCTTTTGCACCAAGGCAAGTGGCCCATTGGGGGCCAAATTCAGAAGAAAATTCTTCATCTGATGGGGGAACTCAACACAATGGAGACCATTTATTCTTAAGGATATATTATTGATCTATTTGGATATCAGTGGCCACCCACCTTTTCTAACTTACTCAAAACAATTTTCTGACAATTTTGGCAATTTAATATTTTTAGTAGTTTTTAACTTCCAGGGCCATTTTGAGGGCCTAAATGAAGGATTTTCAGGATAAATATTCTCATTAATATATAAAGTATTTAATTGATCCCCAAAAATTAATCTCCTTGACAATACCTTTCCAACGGGCTATCGTGTGCCTAAAACAGAGATCGTATGCAAAAGTTACAACCCTGAGAAGTTGATGTACTAACTTACCCAAACGAGGCCCATGTGACTTTTGGTGCTTCATCTCCTAGGGTTATGTTTTTGGATGTCTAGGGTTTTTGACATTCATGTTTATTGTAAAAATTCCTTCAATGCCTCATTGTAATCATCTTCTTTCTAATGAGCGCAGTCATCACATCTCTTCTTACATATAAGCTGCCACAATTCCAACAAGCTTGTTTTCCGCTGCATTTTACAGTTTCATCTTATTTTCTTATTGAATAGAAAAGCAGTTCTTTTGTATCTCTATTATTCTGTGATAAGCATATTTTAATAATTTGTATTCATTTTCTTCTACTCATAAAATCCAGATCAATTTTGGTATCCAAAAGGAAAGGATCTATCACTTATTGCCTACACAGATGCAGATTGGGTAGGTTGCATTGATGACCGACGAAGCACCAGTGGAGAAACGTTCTACTTGGGTGAGTGTTTAGTATATTGGCTAAGCAAGAAACAATCATAGGTATCCTTACATACAACCAAGGAAGAGTATATTGCAACATAAGCATGGTGTACACAGGTTCTATGGAAACTTTGACAAATATACAAGTTGAGTATGATGAGCCCATTCCAATCTATTGTGATAATAAAAGTGCCATCAGTATCTCAAAGAACCCGGTGATGCAATCCAAGATGAACCACATTCCAATCAAGTATCACTTTCTACGGGAACAGTTTGCAGAGAATAACATCAGAGTTGAATATGTGGGTACAAAAGAACAAGTGGCACACATCTTTACAAAACCACTTCCACAGGAAGCCTTTTAGTATCTTCATTAGATACTAGGAGTAATTTCTACTCCAAAATGAATTCTTTAGAATGATTATCTTATATGTCTTAGATGTACATGAGGAAGCACAATAAATAGGACAATTCAGGTTGGGAGATCATTTTTAGGAAGAGTTTTGTTAGGGGGAGCAACCCTGGATGGAAAGATACCTTTTCCATTGATGACAAAGGGGGAGAGATTAATCAGATGCAAAGGTAAATGCTTGGAGAGAGAGCAAAGAGGCATGTTTCCAAGGGGAGAAATTGTCACAAGGGAAGAATGAGCTATATGACTTCAGAGTGATACCCCTTGTCAAAGGGGGAGTTATTATTCATATGAAGGGAGAGAGAGTAATTACAGACTTATAAACACAAAGAAAAATCAAAGGCATGTAGACAGGGGGAGCAACCCCAAGGAGATTTTATTCAGGGAGAGAATCCCCAAATTGAGATACCCTTTTCCATGGATGTCAAAGGGGGAGAGATAGAAACATTGATCAGGAGTATAGACATGAATATTATCATGACTAAGTGTTGCCATGAATGTTAGTGTTGCCATCAATGCCAAAGGGGGAGATTGTCAGACAATTGGCTTAGGTTGATGGATAGTTGGTATGGATTGTTGGTTGTCATTGATGTCAACCATTGGAGAGTGATATTGTATATTGATTTCAACCCTTAGTGATTGATGTCAACCCTTGGAGAAAGTCCGATAGTGAATTCTAGTAGCACAAAGGTTTGGGTAATGGACCCAAGGTTGTTTCATGTATAATGGTATGAGTTTTAATATATATTAAGGTAATACTATTCTATATGGATAGTACATTTCATTCCATTTCCGGTGGTATGTGGAATGTCACATAACTCTTCGCGGTTAGAGAGTTATGGCCATGAGAAGTTGGCGAACCCAGGTTTGGGTAATGGACCCAAGTTTGTTTGAAGATAATGGTATGAGTTTTGATATATTTGTAGGAAATACTATTCTAGATGGATAGTACATGTCATTCCATTTCAAGTGGTATGTGTAATGTCACACAACTCCTCATGGTTAGAGAGTTATGGCCATGTGAAGTTGGAGAACCCTCATGAGTCATCTAGAAGCCCCAAAAGGTCAAAGTAGTCAAAGTGGTTTAAGAGATTTTAAAAGGTAAATAATAAAGTGAAGTGATGAGTGTAATGTAATTCAAAGTGAATAAAATATAAATTATTTAAATAGTAAAGTTAATGGAGAAATTAGAAGTGGGTTAACCCTAAAATAAGGAAAGTGGAATAAGATGGTTAAAAGGTAACCTCTTGAGGAAGCTAGATGAAAGTATAAATAAGAGGAAAGGATATCTCGTTTTAATAAAACTTGAGAATATTGAACATATACAGGTGACTGAGGCAACCAAAGGATATTTAAGCCAAATTTCAGAGGGAAGGTGAAATAACGAAGGTCGAAATTCAAGAGAGGATAAATTCTTTTGATGATGCTTTCTACGGTATGTTATTTATAGGTCATCTCACCATTTTCACAACAATTTTTTTTCTAGAATGATTCAGACCATAAAATTGGAATTCCATTGAGGGAACATATCCAAGTAGTTGTGTTACAAATTTCAACTTGTGGTTCATTGTATTTTTGGAGTTACGCTCTGTGGAAAATAGGGTTTGTAGCTAGTCCTGAAACTAGTCTAAAAACGATGTTTCGGGTAAAAAATGCCATAACGTCTTCATAATAGATCCAAATTCAGTAAGACCAAATGTCTTGGTTAGAGTACATTATTTGTTATTCTGTGTACAATTTTCAGATCCATACAATATATATTCCGCGTGGGCCACACTCTACAAGTTCGCTCTCTAAAATAAACCAGAATTCAACAAGGTATGTCATTTTTTCTATAACTCCTTTTCTGAGAGGTTCCAAGTAGTGGCACCTGGAGGAATTACATAAAACACACTGAAGAACATTATGTCCTTTTTTAATATATTTATTCATTACAGGTACATAGTTATCATTATTTCAAGTTAGGGTTGTTCACTAATCCAAAACTAGTCATGTGAGACTAAAGTAAAGTTTGATGAAAATGATAGTCTCTTGTTGTTAAAGTTAAGGAAGGTTTGCAGGTATGCAATCATATACACCAGGTCTATTACAGAGTTAAAAATCAAATTTGGATGATGAAATTGATGAGGGATTTTGGTTGAGGTACATGTTGGGTACATGGTTGGGACAAGTAGTTGATGAGTTGGCACATACATGAGGTGTATAGTTGATTATGTTGGTACATATTGATGAGTCACAGTTGATGAGTAGTTGATACATGATTTTTACATACTTGGTACATGGTTTGAGGCACTTGTTAGTAGTATTGTTGGCACATGGTTTATGGATGATGTAGCATGCTTGTATTGGTATACTATTAGAAGCACATATTGATATTGGTGATGATTATGAGTTGTTGTGTTATGCTCGGTTGATACACATATTTGAGATTTGTCTTGGTGATTGATCATGGTGAGTAAATATGATTAGGTTTATTACAAGTTGAGGTACAGGTTGGTGCATGGTTGATGCACTTATTTATGGTACAAGTTGATTATAGGTTGTTTGATACAGGTTGGAGCATGGTTGATGCACTTGTTTATGGTAAAGGTTGATTACAAGTTGAGGTGCAGGTTGGTGCACGGTTGATGCACTTTTTTATGGTACATGTTGATTACAGTTTGTTTGGTACAAGTTGGTGAATGGTTGATGCACTTGTTTATGGTACAGGTTAATGCATGGTTCAGGTTTTGGTACAGGTTGTTTGGTGCAGGTTGATTGGTACAGGTTTACAATAGTATATCTCACATTGATAATGTGACAGTGGTTCCATCATTCTAGTTATACATCAGGGCAGTTATATGGGGCAAGTATAGGTGGTTGTAGCCACGTTCTGTTTGTAGCCGGAGAACATAAGGGGTCGTAGCCTCCTTCTAGTTGTAGCCAAAGAATTAGGGAGTTGGAACTTCCCTCGGGTTGTAGCCTGAGAAACTAGGGGGTTGGAGCCTCCTTCCAGTTGCAACTAGAAAACAAAGGAAGTTCGTGATTCCAATGAATGTAGTTCTTAAAGATGTATAAGAAAAAGTGTTTCGAGGTTTTCTTTAGCTTTGGGTTTCCACGTAAAACATTGGTATAATGTGTATGTGTGTGATTGCTCATTTGTTCATTGTTTATTTACTCTGCAACTATTGGATGATAATGCTACATTGATATAACACTTGCATTTTATGGTGCGAAAGGATTACATTACTCTATTATTGATTCACCCCCCCTCTCAGTAATACAACAATTGGTATCAGAGCAGGCTCATTCAGGAAACAGTTTAACCATTGGAAGGAGATCATGGATTATTCTAATAATTTAATACCAATGTTTAATGGTCAGAATGGTTTTAAGTATGATATGTGGAGCAGAAGGACAAACGTATTTTTACAGGAACAGGGACATTATATTTGGCTATCATTTGTTACAGGATATGATAGTTCAAAAAGGGAAAAGACTGCAACCAAGAAAGAATTGAAGAAGAATAACAAAATAACAATGGATTTCATTTGGGAAGGATTACCTAATCTGGTAAGAGAAAAAGGTTGGTAAATGTTCATCATCCAAATAACTTTGGGATAAGTTACATGACATATATTCTTTACCCATTACAGATTCAGAAAATGTCAAAGAAGATGCAGATATAGATAAAAAATAATTATGTTCACCATGTCAAATAGATTCAAAAGATGAAGAGTACATAATCACCAGAGGTATGTTGTTTTTCTTTAATTGTGAAAAACATTGACATCTTGAAATAGAATGTCATGAAGGAAATGAGACAGAAAAACTAATTGAAAAGGAAGAAAATTATGAAGCAGAATTGATTAGTGATTTATATGAACTAAGTGAAGAAAATAAGTCACTCAAGAAAGAATTGATGAAACAAAAGGAAAGTGTTCACATTTTTTAAGAAGCCCAACATGTCATCGAGAACTTAAGAACTCAACTAGAAGAAGCCAGAAAGATCGAAGAAAATATTGAATATCAAAAGTAGTATTTGGAAGCCAACATAGAAGCACAGAAGGAAGAAGCAGAAATGGGAGAGAAGATATTGACAAAACATCTTAAGGAAAGAACTAACGATCTAAACCAGCTTGAGGCAGAGTTTGGTCAAAAAGAGAAAGGACTTGAAGAAAAAATATTCACATTAAAAATTCATCTTGAAGAAGCGAAAAGAACAGAAGAATTCATGAAGTCTTAGATAATGAAGAAAGAAGAAGAGGTTGAGAAGCTTGAAGAATAAGTTATCACATTGAGAAGTAAAATTGTCAATCTTAACAAGAACATTGAAGAGACAGAAACATACACATCAGTTATAGAGAATGAAGAGAAGCACTCAAGGTTTCTAGAAAAGACGAATGAAGAAAATAAAAAGAGTTATGCAGAAGTACTCAAAAGAAGGAATCATGGTCAACCGAAATCTAAGAAAACTATTGAAGATACATCTTCAAGAAGACCATTCATGTTCAAGCCACAAAGAAGCTTCAATCATGATCATGATTAGTCAAGGCATAAATTCAGAAAGACTACACCACAAAGAAGATCATTCACTCCGAGGTATGAAATTTTATTTTATGGTCATTATTTTTATTGTACTAATTTTGGACATAAGGTTGCATATTGCAGGGATTATAAAAGAAATGTTCAAGCAAGAAGTGCATATGTGGCCCCACATAACATTGAATGTTACAAATTTCATCACTATGGACACATAGCTAGTGATTGTAGAAGCATGATTGATACTTCCATGAAAGAGAACACTAATATCAAATATAAGAAAGAATGGATAAGAAAACACGAAGAACAGGTGAACAAAGACCAGGTCCCGGAGATCGCAAGATTAGAAATAAAATGAGATGAAGAAAATTCTACAGATAAAAAGAAAGATGTCAGATACTGAAAGGTTTGGAAAATAACTTAAAGAGAATAAGGACAGGTAAATAAGGAACAAGTTCAAGAGATTGTACTTTCATTCATTGTAGTGAAATATGAATCCACAGACGGAAAGAAAGAAGTCATAGCTCAGAGAGATGATGAATCTACCAATGAATATGATGATGAATACACATCAGAGAAGGAATTGTTTAAAGACTCCCAGGTAATATGAATATTAGACAGGGGGGTCTATGCGATAGTTGTGACAGACCAAAGAACCATCCTTCGAGTAGCTTGCAGAGTTTGAGAAGACATATCTAGAGCATTCAGTTAGCATAAGTACAATTTGATGGATTAATCAAGACTTCATGATAGTATAGTGATAAATCGGTCAACATTATGGACAGTTGTGCAAGTGGATTCTTGGATAGTATGGATGAGAGCATGGATTCATAGATTGGTTCAAAGAGTGGTTCAGAGACAAAGGAACATTATCATAATGGATGATAATTACACATGAAATGGATTGAACAATGCTGATGGATTCCAAATTGACAGATATTTTTTGGACACATGCAGTGCATACAACAGTTCACATTCAAAACAGAGTAATGCTCAGAAACAACAATGAAAAAACTCCCTACGAACTATAGAAAGGAAGCATAGAGAACAACCTCTACATCAAAGCAGTTGGACAGGTGGCATGATTTCAAACAGTACCAAAGGAATCACATGTCTTATAAGTAAAGAGGATTTTTAGATATATTAAAGGAACATAATAGTTTGGATTATGGTATCCAAAAGAAAGGATCTATCACTTATTGCCTACATAGATGTAGATTGGACAGGTTGCATTGATGATCAACGAAGCACCAATGGAGCAACATTCTACTTGGGTGAGTGTTTAGTATCTTGGCTAAGAAAGAAACAATCATCAATATCCTTATCTAAATCTGAGGCAGAGTATATTCCAGCATAATCATGTTGTACACAGGTTCTATGGATGAAACAAACTTTGACAGATACACAGGTTAAGTATGATGAGCCCATTCCAATATGTTGTGATAATACAAGAGTCATCATTATCTCAAAGAACTCGATGATTCACTCCAAGACGAAGCACATTCGAATCAAGTATAACTTTCTATAGGAACATGTTGTAGAGAAGAACATCAGAGTTGAATATGTGGGCACAAAGAACAAGTGGAAGACATCTTTACAAAACCGCTTCCACGGGAAGCCTTTGAGTATCTTCGTTAGAGAATAGGAGTAATTTCTACTCCAAAATGAATGTTTTTGAATGCTTATCTCATATGTCTTAGAAGTACATGAGGATGCACCATAAATAGGACAATTCAAGTTGGGAGATCGGTTTAGGGGGAGAGATTTATCAGATGCAAACATAAATTCTTGGAGAGAGAGAATAGAGGCATTTTCCAAGGGGAGTGATTGTCACAAGGGAAGAATGAGATATATGACTTCAGAGTGATACCCTTTTTCAAAGGGGGAGACATTATTCATATGAAGGGAGAGAGAGTAATTAGAGACTTATAAACACAAAGAAAAATAAAAGGCATGTAGACAGGGGGAGCAGCCCCAAAGGGAGATACCCTTTTCCATTGATGTCAAAGAGGGAGAGATAGAAACATTGTTGAGGAGTATAAGCATGAATATTATCATGACTAAGTGTTGCCATCAATGTTGGTGTTGCCATCAATGCCAAAGGGGGATATTGTCAAACAGTTGGCTTAGGTTGATGGACAGTTGGTATGGATTGTTGGTTTTCATTGATGTCAACCATTGGAGAGTGATATTGTAGATTGATGTCAACCCTTAATGATTGATTTCAACCCTTGGAGAAAGTTTGGTATTGAATTATGTTAGCACAAAGGTTGGGTAATGGACCCAAGGTTGTTTCATCTATAATGGTATGAGTTTTAATATATTTGAAGGTAAGACTATTTTAGATGGATATTACATGTCATTCCATTTCTGGTGGTATGTAGAACATCACATAACTCCTCACGGTTAGAGAGTTATGGCCATGAGAAGTTGGAGAACCCAGGCTTAGGTAATGGAACCAAGTTTGTTTGATGGATAATGGTATGAGTTTTGATATATTTGCGGGAAAGACTATTCTATATGGATAGTACATGTCATGCCATTTTCATTGGTATGTGGAATGTCACATAACTCATGATTAGAGAGTTATGGACATGTGAATTTGGAGAACCCTCATGAGTCATCTAGAAGCCCCAAAAGGTCAAAGTGGTTTAAGAGATTTTAGAAGGTAAATAATAAAGTGAAGTGATGAGAGTATTATAAGTCAAAGTGAATACAAAAGAAATTATTTAAATAATAAAGTTAATGGAGAAATTATAAGTGGGTTAATCCTAAAATAAGGAAAGTGGGTTAAGTTGGTTAAAAGGTAACCCCTTGAGGAAGCTACATGAAAGTATAAATACGAGGCGAGGCTCTCTCATTTTAATCACACTTGAGAATATTGAATATCTACAGGTGACTGAGGTAACCAACAGATATATAGGCGGAATTTCAGAGGGAAGGTGAAGTAAAGAAGGTCGAAATTCAAGGGAGGATAAATTCCTTTGATGATGCTTTCTAAGGTATGTTATTTACAGGTCATCTCACCATTTTCGCAATAAAGTTTTTTCTAGAATGATTCAGACTGTGAAATTGGGAGGACATTGAGGAAACATATCCAAGTATTTTTGGTACAAATTTCATCTTGTGGGTCGTTGTATTTTTGGAGTTACACTCCTTGGAAAATAGGGTTTGTGGCTAGTCCTGAAACTAGTCTAAAACAGGTGTTTCGAGTAAAAATGTCATAACTTCTTCATAACAAATCGAAATTCAATAAAAAAAATGTGTTGGTTATATTACAGTCTTTAGTATTCTGTGTAAAATTTTCATATACATACAACAGATATTCCATGTGGGGCACCCTCTACAAGTTCGCTCTCTAGAATAAGCCTGAATTCAACAAGGTATCTCATTGTTTCTATAACTCCTTTTATGAGAGGTTCCAAGTAGTGACATCTGGAGGATTTACATAAAACACACTGAAGAACATTGTGTACTATTTTAAGATATTTATTCATTACAGGTACGTAGTTATTATTATTTCAAGTTAGGGTTGATGACTTATCCAAAACTACTCATGTGAGACTAAAGTAAAGTTTGATGAAAATGATAGTCTCTTGTTGTTAAAATTAAGGAAGGTTTGCAGGTATGTGATCATATACACCAGTTCTATTACAAAGTTACAAATCATATTTGGATGATAAAATTGATGAGGGATTTTG
>ML778386.1:1164538-1197071 GCA_009831015.1 Picea engelmannii | reverse complement strand
ATATGCTATATAAGTCCATTTTAAAATTAAGGAAATTAAAAAAATAAAATAAATATGTGTGCCATACCTTACAAATTCCTGCTAAGAGATACACAAATGCATGACACATTTGCATTAATAACTCGTTAGAGTGATCTGGGCTAAGCCCGAGATCAAAGACACTAGCTACCACTATAACCCAAGAGTATATCCAACAATTGGTAAGACAATAGTCCAATAAATTATGACTTAACAAGAGCCCAGATATTTGAAGACATGTCATCACCATTAAAAAATATGTTTAAATGTAGTTGATTCCCATACATCATTAAATTCCCTAAAATTAGTTCCTAGATAAATAATCACTCACCTAAATGAATAGGTAATATATTATATTTTGTGCATTTAATACACCTTATAATCTATGGTAAACCCTATACATGTCATGAATTAGACTGAACAACCAAACCAATTTTCACCTCATGGGTCAAACCAAAAAACCTAACCAATTTTCACCCTATAGCTAAGATCACACATACCAACCAATTTTCATATCATGGCTCTAGATCTAAGTAGATAATCTAGTAAAACATTTTTTTGTGACATGTATATGCAATGTTCTCCATATTGAACTCAATATAGATATTACATTTATCATAATTTTTATGAATGTATCCCCTTCTTCTCCAAAATTTATATTTATTATATTATATATAAAAGATCATCTCCAAGCCTAAGACATGATTCTTAAAAGAGTATCTACATGTTTTCTATTAATAATTGATACATTTAGTCATATCTTAGAACTTTAATTAATTATCACCAATCATATCTAAGTAGGATTTATATTATTTTTTTATGTAATACAAGAGAGTTTATCTCAAAAATGGTTTTGATATTGATTTTTTTAGATATTGAGTTAACAATACATGTTTTTATAGTTTTGTGGTAATTTTTTTTTTGAAATTTTAATATTTTCACAAGATCATCATGATTTAACTATAAATTCTCTTTTCAATGAATTAAAAAAAAAACTACAATAAAGCAATTAACAAAAAATTATGATTCTAACAAAGATACTTTTTTTTTTCCAAATAATTCAACATGCATACTTTACCATAACTTAGGATTAAGATTATTGTGTCTTAGAGTATGTACCTCTTAGAATTTGTGTAGTTTCAACTTCATGTTAAGGGGTTTATGAAAATTGATATTAGAACTGTATCTTTAGTTTCCATCATTTAGTCACTATATGTGTAGTGTGTTTTTCACCATTCTTTAAGTAATGTAAATTAATTTTCATTATATCTTTATGTTATTTTTTTATGTGAATGTTATCTTGCATTTTGTTGTTAACATAATAACATTTGTATAAATAGTTAATGTATTTAAATTGTATGCTTTGTTAATGTTGAGTAAAATACATTTTTTTATCCTAACCCTATTTTAGAATACTTGTTAATATTCTTCTTTTTCTTTTTTTCATTATTATTTTAAATGATACTTATTATTTCTTTACTTATTTAAACAAATACCTAATCTAATATATTTCTTTTTCTTTTTTTCATTATTATTTTGTTGTTAACATAATAACATTTGTGTAAATAGTTAATGTATTTAAATTAATATATTTCTTTTTCTTTTTTTCATTATTATTTTGTTGTTAACATAATAACATTTGTGTAAATAGTTAATGTATTTAAATTGTATGCTTTGTTAATGTTGAGTAAAATACATTTTTTTATCCTAACCCTATTTTAGAATACTTGTTAATATTCTTCTTTTTCTTTTTTTCATTATTATTTTAAATGATACTTATTATTTCTTTACTTATTTAAACAAATACCTAATCTTATATATTTCTTTTTTTTTTTTCATTATTATTTTAAATGATACTTATTATTTCTTTATTTATTTAAACAAATACCTAATCTAATATATTTCTTTTTCTTTTTTTCATTATTATTTTAAATGATACTTATTATTTTTTTACTTATTTAAACAAATACCTAATCTAATATATTTCCACTTGATTTATTATTTTTCTAAATATTTTAAATGTATCTAATATAAAAAAAAATATTATATATCTGATATTTTTTTTTTTTTTAAATTATATTTATTAATTTTTAAATACTTAAATTAATATAATTTTCTCATTTATTTATTTTTAATTAATTTATTTATTTATTTTTAATATATTTATTAACTTGTTCTAATATAACATCGTAAGAAAGATAATTACAATTTCGACTGCTCCAATCATCTCCCAAATACGAACTATTATATCATCTCATGGACACTACTACCAACCCCAGCCTTTAATATTCATATGCTACGAACTATTATATCATTTATTTTCAACGAGTTAAAAAAAATAGTTTTGCGATTATTCTGTTAATTTAAAATTTTGTTTTGCAATTATTCAGTTAACTATTCAGTCTTTTTAATCTATAGGTCTGTGCAGTAATAGTTAAAAACTCTTAAATTATTTAATACATAGTGAATATGAATTATGTGGATTAGTGTGCACAGCATCAAATATATGATCTGAATTTAACCTCATCTTAAACTTCATTGGATAAACATAAAACTTCGATTAGGTTAGAATAAAAAAATCTTTGATTTTGATTCGGTTAGAATAAAAAAATCTTTGATTTTTATTAGGTTAGAATAAAAAAATCTTAGAATAATCAAATCCTATATTAATGTATAGGAATAGGGAAGAAAGTATAGTGTTGAAGACCACTTCAGAAAATTAAAAAAACCAAACAATATAGAAAAAACTTATGATATTTAGTTTAATTGGAACACCTGAATTTTATTGACTACCAGAACTGTAATATGATTATTAAAGAAAAGGCGTTGCACTACTTACCAAATTATAATTTGCTAAGCTCCAAATCTATTTTTTGAAGAGTATATCAAATACATTTTGATTATAAAGTTCAATCCTATCCATACTTCAATGATTTCTGTGTTGTAAAATAAGAGGACAGGCTTGAATTAACTATTCAGCTTGAGAAGAGTTCATCCCGGTTTGAATTGCCCTATTGAGTAAGGGTCGGTGTAAATAACATCTAACTACTAGATACTTCACTGCTTTAAGAGCGGGAAAGAGACCAGTAAGCTAAGTGGTTTTAAGCGGCTTTAGAGATAGGGGAAGGAAGAAATACTTCGGCCAACTCCACCCACAGGAAACAGCTTTGTATCGGGTTCCCACGGATGGTCAGAAGGGGCTCCCATACCCCAATAATAATGGTAGAGTCGATTGCCAGTAGCTCTTGGCCCAGTCGATTTCTCTTAGCTCAGTCGATTGCTCTTGGAGCAGTCAATTGTCCATAGCTCTCGCTTGCGCAGTCAATACCAAACTGGTTGGTCTTAGAAAAGGTATATACGAAGCTCGCTCTATCCCTCCGTGCATCTCTGTGATGGGTAAAATTTCCATGAGAAAGTTCACCTTCCTCTCCAAAGGAGAGTTCAGTGAGCAAGGGCTTGCTTTCAACATTTGGAAGGGGAGAGGAATAACCAGATCTCTATCCATAGTTGTCTGATATATATATATATATATATATATATATATATATATTCAAATCGTTTCAAATATATTTTGATTAAAGCATTTAATCCCATCCATACTTCAATTAAAAAATTAATCCTATCCATAGATCACCTGAATTTTATTGACTACCAGAGCAGTCATATGATCATTAAACAAAAGACGTTGCATTGTATGATCATCAAACAAACACAATATAATCATTTATTTGAGATTGTTACATCATAGTTAAGGGAAGAATTGAATCTACAACATACCAAACTATAATAAAAAATTATGCTTGCTTCTTATGCAATTGCTCAAAAACAGAAGCAAAGACTCTACGCTAGAGAGGAAGTTGGAAGGCCTTTTTTGGAAAAGAAAACTTAACTAGTTTTCCTCTCTTTTTGAAGAATATCATCGGAAAAGGCTATAGTCAGTCTATTGTTTTCCCCTCTCTTTGAAGAATGTCATCGGAAAAGGCTACAGCCAGTCGATTGTTTTCCCTTCTCTTTGAAGAATGTCATCGGAAAAGGTTAGCAAGATGGATAACGACGATCTGTATTGTGCTATAGATTTCAAAAAGTGAAACACTCTCTCTGCCGGTTGGTTTTAGCAGCGATCACATTTCCCGTTCATCTTATGCAGACGTGATCGGCTCGGAGCTGCAGGGGGGCCTTCATAGCAAAAGAGCGAACCGAACGCCTCCGATTCCCAAATTCCATGTTCGTCACTGTTTAAACATTTATAATGTGCCATATGGCTTGGCTGCCCGACAGCGGACACATGCAGGGCTACAACAGGATACATGGCAGGCTGACAGTTGGACCACATGGCGGCCCGACAGTGGGACCACACTTGGCGAACGTGAACCTGGCGGTCCGACAGGAGGACACTTGGCGGACGTGAGCCTGGCGGGTCGACAGAGAGACACATGGCAGGTTTGACACCTGGCAGGACGACACAGGGAGGGTGTGACACCTGGAAGGCCGACACATGGTGGCTTTGACACCTGGCAAGAAGACACACGGCAGGTGTGACTACTGGCTGGCCAACAGGGGGACACATGGCGGCCTTCACACCTTGTTGGCCGACAAGGGGACACATGGCGCCCATGACAGCTGGTGGACCGACACATGGCGGCCTTGACACCTGGCAGGCCGACACATGGCAGCCGTGACACCTGGTGGGCCGACACATGGCAACCATGAAACCTGGCGGGCCGACAGTGGACACATGGCACCCGTGACACGTGGTGGGCCGAAAGTGGGACACGTGGCGGCCGTGACACCTAGTGGGCCAACAGGGGACACATGGGGTTCTGACACCTGGATGGCCGACACATGGCAACCATGACACTTGGCGGGCCGACATATGGCAGCCGTGACACCTGGTGGGCCGACACATGGCAGCTGTGACACCTGGCGGTCCAACAGGGAACACATGGCGTGCGTGATACCTGTGGGCCGACAGGGGGACAGGTGGCGACCTTGACACCTGGTGGACTGACAGGGGACACATGGCGGGCATGACACTTGACGGGCCCACAAGCAGACACATGGAGTGTTTGACACTTGGCTGCCAAAGGGATACTTGGCAAGGGTGACACTTGGTGGGCCGACAGCGTAACACTAGTGGACTAAAGGAACTTGTCGGGCTTTGAATGTGCCAGTTGGCCGTCCCTGAACGTGCCACTTGGCATGGACCACATGTCGGACCACATGGCCACTTGGCAGGCTGCCTATGGGTCACTTGGCAGGCCTCATTGGGACACTTGGCAGAATTCAAAGCAGCCAGTTGGCGACCTCTCATGCAGCCACTTGGCGAGCTCAATCTCTTCACTTAGATCATGAGCGGCCGAGCTTCTGTCAGGGGAACACGGGCACAAGCCGCACAAGGAAGGATTCTGGCCAGGCTCATGGAATTCGAAGTCGACTTGCGAAGAGCGGAATCGGCTTTAAACGCGAGGGAAGCCATCTCCGAAGGCGAGATCAGCGAGTGGAGTTTATGCATGGGGAGAAGGGGATTGTCGCGCCCTCTCAAATTCTTGGACGCAGTCATAGATCGCTATGACTTTCAGTAGATTGGACGGAACTTTGGATGAAACCCAGTAAACGTAATTGCCCATAATCCCTGTCCTTTTCCTCTGATTCTGGTTAACGCTAATATGTTCCATTTATCGGTTAAAGTCCGATAGTGACCATGCTGGCTCAGTGGAAAAAGTCAACACTAATGCGCGTGTGACCAAGTGCCTTGCATTATGGAATCTGCAACTGGGCTGGTAATTCGGCGGTATCATACACAATGAACATAATACTTAATATCACTACACTTTTCAATTGAGTTCTCTCCGGAACTAAATATTTAATAAGATTAATTACTTTTTTAAAATAAATTATTTTTAATTAAAAATAATTTTTTTATTAAATATTAATAATTCTTTAAAATATTATAATTAAAAAATAGTAATTAAATATTATAATTAAAAAATAATAATAATAATTTCATAGCTAAATAATATTTTAGTGCACTACTTTTCAGTATTTTCGTTTAACTTCAATATATATTAAGATTTGGTCTAAAATAACTGATTGCATATAGGTCTCTTGAGTATAATGATTGAAAATAATATTTATTTTAAATATTATTAGTCCTTCAAAATATTATCATTAAAAAATATTATAATTATAATTTTCATAGATAAATATTTTAGTCCATTTCTTTTCACTATTTTTCTATTATTAACTCCCACATAATGATAATAGTTGAATAAGTCTAACGAGCAAAATAATATTATCTCAAAATAGTTGAATAAGTCTCATGAGCCAAATAATATTCTAGTTGAATAAGTCTCATGAGCCAAATAATATTCTTAGTGCACCCATTTTTATTCCACTTAATATTTTAAATTATACATATTAAGATTAAGATAATTTACATGTTATATATGTGGTATGACATTGTGGATTATATCGATCTCGACCTCCATAACAACCTCTTATGGAGTGGCCTCCATCACCTCTTATTTGATAGCCTCCTCCACATGGGGCCTAATTTGGATCTGGTAGTTCAGTTTGTTCTTATCATTGTGTTGGCATTTAGATGTACTATGCATGGGTTCTTCACAGATGGTGCATCATTGTTGTTTAGCATTCTTCATATTGTGTGAGAAATCTTGTGTAGAGGGGTTAGTCATGCATTCACAAATGTCACAAAAATATTCAGTGTGTATTATTTTGACATCTTGTTATTTGTTGGTCGACTCTCTATATTCGTAATTGTTTTTTGTATGACCCTCATTCATATAGATTGTGCACCATAGGTCTGATCTTCTTATTACAAGGTTTTGAATCGATCTCTACATGATTTCTAGTTTTTCCTCCAACCTTTTATAAATCAACAAAGTAAATCAATTGTCGTTAGACTCGATTTGTTGTTCTTTCTTTAGTGCTTCTTTACAAATTTGATCTTGTGTATCCTCAATGGTACTCTAATTATTTGGAGCAAGCTGACAATGAACCATTGCACAAGAAATTCATTGTAAATTTTGTAGGGGATCTGGCTAAGCAGATCCTAAAATATTGTATCATAATCTATGATCGACTCACTTGGAATTTGTTTGATATCCTTGAGTTTTTGTGACGCCAAATGCTTGACATCTTGGGTTTTAAAGAATTATAAAAATCCTTTCCTAATATTGTATTTATCTCTATTATGTCATTCTATCAAATTAACGAACTAGGTAAAATCTCTTCTTCTTAACACACCTGCAAATTGTGCCATCTGCTTTATCTTGGCCACTTGTGTTAGAGTTTAAGCTATTATTAGGTTTCTTTTCAATTTACTAGATAACCATAGCATAGATAGGATCACTGAGAGAAATAAAATCACAAGAGACGCATCATTTATCCTGAGAAACCCTCGTGGGGGAGAAAACCCAACAAAATCTTCCTTAATATAGATATCCAATACAACGCCAAGAGAATAAACCAAACAATACAGAAAGTCCTCTCCCAAGTAATGTGCATTTATCTCTCTTCCTTCTTCTCCAACTACAACTCCAAACTTGCACTCTAGATGATCAAGTGAGTGAGTGAACAAACGAGACATTGGCCTCCTTTATTTATACAATCTGGCAGGTGCTGAAACGAAGTGTCTTTTCACTGGCAGGGATGACTTCTCATTTTTCATATTAAAATTAGGGTTTGACCAATCCGCAAAAGGGGATTTGGTCATTTACAATGACCAACATGATCAATCCACAAAGGGGATTGATCTAATGAATAATACATCAATAATAAACAGAATACTCTTTGCAGTTACAATATTTCAATAGCCCCCCTTAACAAGAAGGGTATTCTACAACAATATCAGGCAAGAGAGAGGGCAACATCATCAACAACAGCTTGGAACACTGACTAGCGTATCTATAAATCATCGAAAGTTTTTTCTCATCATCAATAGCAGAAACAATACAACACAAAAGTTGGAGCATCATCAACATCAACACTAGGTTGAGAGTCTTCAACACGAGGCTGGCATCACAACATGAAGTTGGCTACACAATATCATCAGCACGGAGCTGGCATCATAGCACAAGACTGGCAACACATCATCATCATCACGAAGCTAGAATCACAGCACGAGGATGGCAACACATCATCATCAGCACGAATTTGGCATCACAACACAAAGTTGGCATCATAACACGAGGCTGGAAACACATCATCACAGCACAAGGTTGTTAACACATCATCACAACACGAGGTTGGCACATCATCACAGCACGAGGTGGGCACATCATCACAGCACAAGGATGGCACATCATCACAGCACGAGGCTGGCACATCACAGCTCTAGGCTGACACATCATAAACACGAGGTTGGCATCAAAACACTAGGTTGGCACATCATCAGCACGAGGCTGGCATCACAGCACTAGGATGGCACATCATCATCATGGGGTTGGCATCACAACACTACTCCCCCTTTCGAGGGAGGTCCTTATGGACTACACCAAGTTTATCTCAAAAGTGCTCAAACTTTACACGAGATAGAGGCTTGGTCAACACATCAACAACTTGTTCATCTGTGCTAAGATACTGGAGTTTTATGGCTCCTCTATGCACCATATCACAGATGTAATGATATTGGATCTCTATGTGTTTTGACTTGTCATGGAACATAGGGTTCTCTGTCATCTTTATGCAGCTATGGTTATCACATAAGATTAGGGTTGCTTCCATATCTAGATCAAATAGACTTGTCAACAACTTCTGAAGCCATATGGCTTCACAACTGGCAGAACATGTAGCAATGTATTCTGCTTATGTCGTGCTGAGAACATTGCTTGATTTCTTCCTACTTTTCCATGAGATCATGACTGACCCCAGACTGAAACAACATTCTGAAGTGCTCTTCCTGTCAGAGACACTTCCAGTCCAATCTGAATCAGTATAACCACTCAGTCTAAAGTCATGGTTTCCATCATAACTGAGACCACAATCTAATGTACCCTTAAGGTACCTCGTCACATGTTTTGCAGCAGTCATGTGAACATGTTTGGGCTCTACCGGAAACTGACTCAAGGTGTTCACAACAAAACATATATGTGTCCTGGTGTTTGCTAGATACATCAACAATCCAATGATCTATCTGTACATCGTAGCATCAATCAATTTTGACGAAGTATCAACAAGGAGCTTCAACTTTGTTTCCATGGGTGTATTCATGGACTTGCACTCCAACATATCAAATCTCTTCGGGATTTCAACTGCATACTTCCCTTGGTTAAGGAAGATCCTCTCTGGGCTCTGCTAGACCTCAAGACCTAAGAAATAGTGTATTAGGCCAAGGTCTTTCATCTCAAATTCTGCATCAAGCTTCTTCTTACATTCAGTGATGATATTTTCTTCTCCAATTAAGAATAATTCATCCACATACAACAACAATATAACAAGCTCATCATTCATAACCTTGAAGTAAAGGTTAGAATCATCTTTACTCTTCATAAAGCCCAAGCTCGTCAGAAAACTGTCAATCCTTCCATACCAAGATCTACGAGCTTGCTTCAATCCATACAGAGCCTTTTTCAACTTGCACACATGAGTCTTCATGTCTTCAACTTCAAATCCTTGAGTTTGTTCTACATACACTTCTTCTTCAATGACACCATTCAAGAAGGTTGTTTTCACATCCATCTGGTGTAACTTCCACTTCATCTTAGTGGCAAGGGCTATGATGGTTCTGATCGAAGTGTATCTGGCTATAGGAGAAAATGTCTCTCCATAGTCAATGCCTTCCTTTTGTGAAAATCCATGAGAAACAAACCTTGCTTTATATTTCTCAATACTTCCATCAGCAACATGTTTTATTTTGAAAATCCATTTGGAAGATACCACATCCTTACTCTTCGGTCTGGGAACTATTTCCCATACATCATTCTTTATGATGGATTGGTGTTCTTCTGTCATGGAATCTGCTCATTATTTCTTTTGAATGGCTTCTTCAAAGCAGGTAGGCTCATTCTCTAAGAGATCACACATATATAACTGGAGAATGGCTTAGGCTTCTTCACTTGTCTCATGGTTCCTTTGGGGACACCGTACTTCTCTCCATATTGAATAAGTTCCCTTGCCTAGGCTGGCTTTATCTTGTGGGAGATCATCATCTGGGGAGGTTCTTGAGATTCTACTATGTCATGATATTCTAGAATATCCTTGTCAGGGGAAGTTATGACTTCCCTCACTGGTTCTGCAACTCTGGGAGATACATGTTCCTCTTCATATACTTCTTCAAGCTGGCATCTTCTTGATTTCTTGAGTGTTGCATCTTCATCAAAGGTTACATCCCTGTTGATCTCAATATGACGGTAAACTAGTATATAAACTCTGAAGGCCTTAGAGACCTCACGGTATCCAACAAATATTCCCTTCTTTCCTAAAGGGTCCAGCTTGGTTCTCTTCTCTTTTGGAATATGTACAAATACTGGGAATCCAAATATTTTGAGATGGCTTACTTCTGGCTTCTTTTTGACATCTCTTCAGGAGTCTTGAACCCAAGTGCACTATGGGACAATCCATTTTGTACATATACTGTTTTTTTTGCTACTTCTGCCCATAAACACATTGGAATATCTTGATCATGGATCATGGTCTTCACTGCTTCCATTATAGTTATGTTCTTTCTTTCTGCTACACAATTTTGTTAAGGATTGTAGGGGGTGGTGAGGTCCCTCTTAATCCTGACATATTTACAAAAGTTTACAAATTCTTTTGAGGTGTATTCTCCTCCATTATCTTACCTGAGTATCTTGATCTTTCTTTTAGAAAGATTCTCTATCAAGGCTTTGAATTCCTTGAATTTACTGAACACTTCATCTTTTGATTTCAAAAAGTAAACCCAGGTTTTACAAGAATAGTCATCAATAAAAGATACATAGTATGCATACCCATTGATGGAGGATGATGGCATTGGGCCACACACATCTAAGTGAATGATCTCTAGGACTCCTTCTGCTTTACTGTCTCTCTTCGAAAAAGGGCTCTTGATGTTCTTCTCTTGTGCACATCCATTTCACACACCTTCATGGTCAACCTTGAGTTTTGGTAGACCTGTGTCTGCCTTGCTTACATACATTAATGCCTTGTAGTTGATGTGGGGTAATATTCTATGCCAAAGTTCACATGGGTTCTCAATGGAGTGGTTCATGGTTGCTTCTGAGTGACCCTTTAGATTATACAAGCCACCTTCTTCTTTTCCAATAACAACTGCTTCTTCCATGGTTATTCCTTTGGCCCACATAAGAAATTCTCCATCTATAAAGGAAACTCTGAAGCCTTTCTTTTCTAAAGATGAGATGGAGAGTAAGTTCTTTGTCAAACTCAGTACATAGGGTACATCCTTCATTATACAAGCCACCTTCTTCTTTTCCAATAACAACTGCTTCTTCCATGGTTATTCCTTTGGCCCACATAAGAAATTCTCCATCTATAAAGGAAACTCTGAAGCCTTTCTTTTCTAAAGATGAGATGGAGAGTAAGTTCTTTGTCAAACTCAGTACATAGGGTACATCCTTCATTATACAAGCCACCTTCTTCTTTTCCAATAACAACTGCTTCTTCCATGGTTATTCCTTTGGCCCACATAAGAAATTCTCCATCTATAAAGGAAACTCTGAAGCCTTTCTTTTCTAAAGATGAGATGGAGAGTAAGTTCTTTGTCAAACTCAGTACATAGGGTACATCCTTCATCTTCATTGGGGTCCCTGAATTAATCTTGTAATTTGATTCTCCTACTCCCATGATAGGGTATTGATAATCATTCCCAAGTGTAACTTTATGAGAAAACTTATTTTCTTAAAGGAAAGAGAGAATGTTTCTTTGACCTGTCATGTGCTTGGAAGCACCGCTATCAACGAGCCAAGTTTCCTCACCATGTGATACTGATCCTGAGAGGGCAAAGATTAAGACATAGTCTTCAATTCGTTCTTTTATCATATTTGTGGGTGGCTCTTCATATTCAACTACATGTGCATTGTACCTCTTGTTTTTATTCTTGTATTCTTCTTGTCTAGCTGGACAATATTTCACAATGGTAATATTGGTAGGATGAGAAATATTTTTCTCTTCTTCGTCCTTTCTAAAACTTATAGAATCTCCTTGGTTGAGATTCTTTATGTGTGACTTTTTTGGGGGGGTGAGACTCCTTATGAGTTTCTTTATGGAAGTAAGACTTCTTTATTCCTCATTTAGTGTGAGTATCTAGGGCTTTATCTTCATCTCTTGATAGCAAAGCTTCTCGGTTAGCTACTCTTGATTCTTCTTGAATACATTCTTCCCAAATACTGTCAAATTGTAGTTTTTCCTTTCTCGCACAAATAGTTTGGATGAGTGCATCCCAAGGTATTGTGAGACCATTAAGGGATTTCATTATGAGTTCGTCTTCATCTATAGTATCTCCAATTTCTTCTAGATATTCTTTGAATTGTGATATTCTAGAGAAATATTCCTCCATCGTTTCTCCTTTCTGCATCCTTGTATTCTTGAGTTGAGTTCTTAAATTCATCTTCTGATTTATGTTCTTTCCTTCATATAATATGGTTAGGGCATCAAAAATTTCTTTTGGAGTCTTCTTTGAAGACACTTGAGGAATTAAGTGATCTTTGATAGAATCTACAATGATTATTTTGGCCCTAATTGTGTCCTTTTGGTGTTTTGCTTTATTTGCAGCATCGATAGGTTCTGGTACATCTTCTTTAATGAATCTTCTAGTTAATTCTCTTCAAGAATGATTCCAATCCTATACTTCCAAGCACGAAAGTTTTCCATACCTTCTATCTTGTCAACAAGATTAGTTCTTGCAGACATCTTTTACCTGGAGCTGGGAAAATGACCAAAAAATGAAAATGCTCAGAATTGAATTTTGAACTTACCAAGAGGTGTGCTTGGCTGAGGCGAGTATCCTGGTGTGGTTAGATTTCATAAAATCCAACATTTTCCCCTTCAAACTTTACCAACGGATTTCTGGACTGGTGCTTCTGGTTTTCTGGTACTTCTGGTTTCCTGGTACTTCTGGTTTTTTGGTACTTCTGGTATTGGTGAAAACTAGGGTTTCACTTTTCAGGAGATCTAACCATTGAAAAGGTGCATTGAAGGTTCCAAAGAGTTGCTTTAGGTAGGGTGCACTTTTCTAGATGGCTCTTGGGATGAAATTCCTCTTCAATAAAAAACCTTAATTTTCATGTACGACAATAATGACATTTTCCTTCTTCTTGTGAAAGATTCTCTCTTCAACTTAGCTCTGATACCATGTTAGAGTTTAAGCTATTATTAGGTTTCTTTTCAATTTACTAGATAACCATATCATAGATAGGATCACTGAGAGAAACACAATCACAAAAGACACATCATTTATCCCGAGAAATTTTCATGGGGGAGAAAACACAGCAAAAACTTCCTTAATATAGATAGCCAATACAATGCCAAGAGAATAAACCAAACAATATAGAAAGTCCTCTCCCAAGTAGTGCGCCTCTCTGTCTCTTCCTTCTTCTCCAACTGCAGCTCCAAACTTGCGCTCTGGATGATCAAGTGAGTGAGTGAACAAATGAGGCGTTGGCCTCCTTTATTTATACAATCTGGTCAGTGTTGAAACAAAGTGTCTTTTCACTGGCATGGCCGAATTCTCATTTTGCATATTATAATTAGGGTTTGACCAATCCACAAAAGGGGATTTGGTCATTTTCAATGCCCAACATGATCAATTCACAAAAGGGGATTGATCTAATGAATAATACATCAATAATAAGTAGAATACTATTTGCAGTTACAATATTTCAACAACTTGGCCACTAGCGAAGGGGCCACTTGGCTACTAGTGATAGGGCTATTGGCAGCTGTTGATGGGGACACATGATGGTCTATAAGGGATGGTGACTAATAGGCGTAACAAAGATGTGATGTTGTGTACAACCCCTCATGCTATCGGGGATGCTAATTATTCTTATTATTTTTCCACTCCTTCCAATGATAGAAGTTTTAAGATCATAGATATATATAGGATACTTGCAAGGCCCTTATGGTGCCACTTGAATACCTTTCTTATCCTTTCTTCCTTTATTCTTCTTCTTCTAGACCCTCTTGTCCTTATATCTTCATCTACTATACATTTAATCATCAACAGGTCTCTGAGCTTAGGGTTGAGGGTTCTTCATGCCTCAGAGTTGATCTCACTCTCTACCTTATGGCACTTTAATTTATTCATTTTTCCTTTTATAGGAGACATTTTGGTAATCTTGCATTCTATTGACATCAATATGCTCAACAGTCCCTTTAACCTACTTTTGTGGTCATTAGTCGTACATTAATAAAAATAGAAAATCTTATCTTGTCTTATCTTATAGCCCACTTGCAGTGGTGGCTCTCTATGGGCCCACTTGGCTAGCCTTGATTGTGGCACATGGGAGACTCGAAGCCATTTGGTGGGCCCTAATTGTGCCTTGTCAACATGGCCACTTAGCATCTCTTAATTGTTCCACATAACAAGTTGACCTAAGTCAATCGACACCATGGAAGACATTTTATGGGGCCACTTGGCATCAATTCTTTAACCCACTTTGCTTGCCTTACAAAATCACGTGGAAATGGATTGTCAACCCCAATATTTGCACTCCCAGCAAGTCGAGGTGTCCTGCAAGACTCTTCAGCTTGGAAATTTCTATTATATTCACATTCACCCATTTTTTTGTGATGCAATAAGAAGGATTCGAGCATTAATGTTCCTATTTTTTTTATCCATGCAACTTCAATAGTGGTTACAATATCTGCATGGGGAAATGACAACTTTCGAAATATTCATGAATCGAATGATAAGGATTTGAATCATGCAATTTCGGATGGGAAAGGAGCCCAAGTAACGAAATTAAATGAATCATTTAAAAATAAAAGGATAATAAATGGAAAAGGAGGATATATTTCACGTAGTAAATAAAAATACTAATATCAATATTGTTGCATTCATATTTTGAAAAGGAGAATTGTGAAGGAAAGATCAAATGGTTTTGGGTAATGATGAATCGCAAGCACTAATTGCATGATCCGTATTTATGAGCGAAATGAAATGAATAACATACTAAATACAATAACACAAAGATACATAGAACAACAACATGTATCGAGTGAACAATAAATTCTATTGAATAAATGAAATAGGTTGAAACTGTAAAATTGCATAACTGAAAACAACTTGCTCAAATGGTGGTAGCTATATTTGAGAAGAGATGTGGATTCTACGCACATATGTATGATAAGAATGATTACAATGAGACTCCATAGGCCTTTTTAACATTACTCATAAATGCCAAAACCCTAGACATCCAAAAACCTAACCTTAGGAGATGAAACACCAAAAGTTATGTGGGTCATGATGGGTAAGTTGGTACCTCAACTTCTCGGGGTCGTAACTTTTGCATACGACCTTCGTTTTAGTCGTGTGATATCCCATTGGAAAGATATTTTTGAGAAATACAAATTATGCCATCAAACGTTGACTTTGTCTATAGTTTGACTATGGCAAGCCAAACAAACATTGTTTAGGGCCCCAAAACAACCCTGGAAGTAAAGAAAGATGTTCTAATATGAAAACATCCAAAATAATCCAATTGGATTAGCTAGGAGGCCACCAATCTCCACTTGGAATATGTGTAGGGCTTTAGACAACCCCAAAAGTGTAGAATCCGCAATTACAAAGAATTGCAGAAGAACGTGTTGAACTAAAAACTGTCAATAAGAGCCAGTTGGAATAGGTGGGTGGCCACCAATATCCACCTAGATCAGTCATCCCCCTTAGGAATAAATGGTCTCCATTGCGTTGAGTCCCCCCATCAGGGGAGGAAACTTATGCTGAATTTGGCCCTGGGTGAGCCACTTGCCTTGGTGGAGGAGTTTCCCTACCTTGACAACCTGATAAAGCTAGAGCCTCCATTGGTGAATGTCCTTGACTTGTGTGTCCACTATCTTATCAGTGGATGTTTGTTCCATGCAGTCAGGGTTGAGATATGTTGGTGTCAAATATTCTACGATCTCTGAGGTGTCCAATAATGGTGGCAAATATGGTCAAAGGAGGTCCACATTGAACATTGGGTGAAATCCAAGGAAGGGTGGAGTGTTGAGCTCAAAAGAATTGATAACCACAGCCTTGGTGATAGTGTAAGTCCCATAGCTAAGTGGGTGGAGCTTCTGATGGGACCCTATCAGATGTTATTTCTACAAATGTAACCAGACCTTGTCTCCCACCTAAAATTGGTGTGGTGCCCAATGTTAATCATGGAGTTGCTTGTACTTAGCATTGGCTTTCTGAAAAATCTCATGGACCTATTAACGAATGTGTTGAATCTGCTCAATGAATATGATGGATTTTTCAGCCTCAGACTAAACATGGGAATGATTTTTATGTGTTGTTGCAAGAGGTAGTGCAACATCAATGGTTCCCAAGGGTTGGATTCTCAACCCCACCTGAAAGGGGCTATGGGTGGTGGAGCTATGGAGAACCTTGTTGTAGCTGTGTTGAACATAGGGAAGAATCTCATCCCATGTATGGAAATGCTTAGAGTTATACATGCAAAATATGTGCACAATCATCTAATTGACGACCTCTGCTTGGCCATCCGTTTCAGGGTGGAAGGAAGTGGATTTAGTGAGCTTGGTGTCCAAAAGTGACCAGAGACTCGACCAAAATGTGTTGAGGAACCCAATGTCTTGACCAAATAGGATGGTTTGTGGTATCCCAAAATGGACCCACACTTGTTCAAAGAAGATCTTGGTATTATCTGTCGTTGTGATGCTCTTATTGCAGGCTGTGAGAATGGCCATCTTTAAAAACCGATCAACTACCACACATACACAATCATTTCCTTGCTTGGTGGATGGAAGGACAGACATGTAATCCATCGATATGGATTCCCAAGGCCTCTCAATAGTAGAAAGAGGGGTGTATAAGCCTTACTTCTTGATGGATAGCTTGGAAATGGCACAAGTAGTGAAAGGTTTGATATAATTAATGACATCATGTCGAAGTTCTGGCCAATAAAAATGTTTTTGTAGAACGACCACAGTTTTTTGCACGACAAAATTTCCTTCCATCTGACTGTAGTGAGCCTCCCAAATCAGCTTTGCACGCTCATTTGCAGGAACACAGAGATGGCCCAGATGGCATAACGGTCCATTTTGAATGTGAAAATCGATGACATTCTCGTATGTACCCAAGAGATGATAGATGGTGGGGAATTTTGGATCTTGCTGATAAATTTGGGGTCACTCATATGCCTCGTGCCCACGAGAATGGAGCACAGTGGTGAGTGAAACCACGATAGGTCAACTGGGGCAGTCAATGACATGATTTTTTCTCCCTGTCTTATACTTGATGTTGAGATGGAACTACTGCAGGTAGGTGGACCACTTCTGATGGTAGTCATTTTGGAGGTTCCCATGTGTATGTATGAACTACAGAGGCTTATGATTAGTGTGGATAATTGTCTTCTTTCCCTGAATGTAATGTTTCCATTAATGATGGGCTTGTACAATGGAATACATTTCCTTGTCATAGGTGGGGTATTTTCAGACAATATCTGAGAGTGTCTCACTATGGTATGTTACCGGATGACCCTATTGAGTGAGAACTGTACCTACAACATAGTCGGTTACATCGGTCTCAATCTCGAATGGTTGTTGCATATAGAGTAAGAAGAGTACTAGAGTTGAGCATAAGCGATGCTTAAAATCATCAAATGCTCATTGTTGTTCCTTCCCCCACGTGAACTTTTCCCTGCCACCACCCTTGGTCACTTGGCTGATGGCGCATGCAATATGTGAGAATCCCAACACGAGTCGTTCGTAGAAGTTGGCAAGTCCCAAGAATGTCCAAATCTCGGTTAGTGTAGTCGGGGCTGGCCAATCATAGATGACTTGGATCTTAGTTGGATCAACATGTACTCCATGTTCATCAACAATGTAGCCCAAGTATTGGACCTTTTTCATGCCAAAGGACCATTTTTCAAAGTTGGCGTATAGATTGTGTTGTCACAGAGTGCTCAAAACCTGTTGAATATGTTTCATGTGCTCCTCCCAATTTATGTTGAAGATGAGGATGTTATGCAAATATACCACCACAAAAGAGTTGTTGAAGGGTCTCAATACACCATCCATCAATGTCATGAAAGTGGCTGGTGCATTTTTTAAGCCAAAGGGCATGACCAACCATTCGAAGGGACCTTATTTAGATTTGAAATTTATCTTCTATACATCAGTTGGTTTGATGGTAACCTAGTGGTAGCCAGACTTTAGGTCAATCTTGTTGAAGAACTTTGCCCCATTGAGTTGGTCAAGAAGGTCATCAATTCTGGGAATTAGGTATGAGTTCCTAAATGTGATTTTGTTTAATGCTCTGTAATCAATGTTGTTGGCCCTTGACCAAGTTTGGGGAGATACTTGGTCATGTTTGACCATTTTTGGGACTTCGACAGCTTGTCGAAGATGGAGCGTCAGACGAAGTGAAGATTGCAGAATCTCGACCCACTTTTGGGCCCCTTTTGGGTTTTTGGGATAATGTAATGGGAATGGGATGTCAGCCCATGGGCTTTGCCCATGTTTGGGCCTATTTTGTATGTATAAATAAGTAATCTAGGTGATGTAAGTAGTAGAGTACATCTATGTGATGGTAAATATTTCTATGTGCAAGTGATCTATGTGATTGAGTAGGCCTTGTGCATATTGTTGAACTTGTAGTGTTAAGTGCAAGTGTTTGTAAGAGACTAGGTGCTTGGATACTTGGGAAAGGAGGATCTAGCGAGGTGTGCAGATCTTATGTCCTATGTAGAGTAGCATTTTGGTGGCTTTGTGCTTGTAACCTATTTAACTAAAGACAATAAAGAAGAAGAGTTGGTGGGCATAGCCCTAGGGTGTGGGTGAACCACGTAAATACTATGTGTTCTGCTTTGTGCTTCGACTTGATGTGTTTATGAATGTGCTTAGCGTTGATCTACCAGATATGATCTGTTTTACTATGGCTAAATGCTGAAATAAATTAGACCTAAATGAATGTTGTGATGCTCTGTGTTATCTGTGAAGTAGAGTAATGGTTGAATATTGATAATCGATTAGTGCTAAGTTCTTTGTAAATGATATAATCAAAGATCTGTGTCCCAGCTAAGTTTGCAGACACTTGATTCATGAAACAACCCCTACCTCTACCTCGGGTGAGACTTCATCTGCTTCACAGGTGTTACCAAAAGGGTCGATAGTTAGGGCTTTGTTTCTGTGCTCTTAAGTGTTGAACCCTGGGTTCTCCCTTGTGCTAACAAATGGTTCCATTGTCGGAACCTGAAGCTGTGATTTATGGGAACTAAGAAAGAAGAGGCTTGTGCAAAATAAATCTTTGTGCGTAGATATGTGCCCTACTGCACAGTATCCTACTTGGTTTATAAGATTTGTGACAAGAAAGAAGGTCAGATCTGAAAGAAAGAAGCAAGATCTGGAAGCTTTGTGCCAAGAGAAGGTTAGATCTAAAGAAAGAAAGTCAGAAGGTCAGATCTGAAGAAAAGAAGCCCGATTCGAAGAAAACATGTAAGATATGTAAGCTTTGTTCTCTGATAAAGGTAAGAATGGTTAAAGAAGTCTAGATCTGAAAGCTTTGTGCTCTGTAAAAGTAAGATAAGTGAATTTTTTTTTTCTAGAATATGAATTTAGGTATGTTTGATAGATTATGTCCTAGCTTGAAAACTAGGGCACTAATAGATGAAAGAATATTTGATATAAGTAGATCTGATAATGAAAGATATGTTATACCTATGCATAGAAAGAATGTTTGGACTAACAAATGGATGTAGGATCCTAGAAAGAACTTGTTGTAGGTTAACTCCTATAATCCTAGTGTGCAGTATAAAGGGACCTGGGGATCATTTAAAAGAAAGAGAGGATTGACCCTCTATTACATTTGAAGAAGACCAAGACATCTTGCTAAGGAATGTCCTAGAAGAAGACCTAGTTCTCTTTGTTGTAAGGCTATGGACCATGAAGTGTTGGATTTCCCTAGAATGATCGCTAAGCTTGAAGGAATGAATCTGAATCAAGAAAACCCTAAGGTAGATCCAAAAAAGGAAGAACCCCAGCAAGAATCAAAGAAATTATTGATACAAATGAAAGAGACCTTGAATGACCACCGACATGTCAGATTATCAAAGAGTTTCAAAGAAAAAGAATGCATTGAAGAAAGAATAGGGGATTTCGACATTGATTGTGTTCTTGATGAAGATACACAAGTGAATATTATTCTAGAAATAACCTGGGAAGCTATAGGAAGACCTGCTATGATCCCTTCCCTAGGAGGAATAAGTTTATTCAGAGGAAAGCTAGTAAACCTATGTGGAAGGCTCGCCCGAATACCTATGACTGTCAATTGAACTTCGACAAAGGAAGATTTTGAGATTATCAAATGTATTGAAGACAACACCCCACTTACCATGTTACTAGGGAAACCTTGGATTGAAAGAGATCAAGCCAGATGAAAAGAAGAAGAAGAAGCCTTGGAACAGAAGAAACGAGAGTTAAAAGATTTCATGACCAGAAAGATTGCTCAATTGATTAAAGAACATGAGAACAGATCAAATCTATTTGACCCTAGAGACTTCGATGTCGAAGCTACAAGACCACTAGAATACGCTCAGAAGACTAAAGTACTTACTCTAGAGGCAGAAGAGATGTTAACCTTGAAAGATTCTCAACAACATGTAGTAACTGTATCTAAAGAATATAAGAATCAAAATGGAAAGAAGAATATCGGGACGAATCTCACTAGAAAGAAGGCTAGGAAGCTAAGTAAGAAGAGGGCTAAGATTGAAAAATTACAGAAGGTTCTAGAGGGACCCTCGTAGAAGGAAAATTTGTAGAATTTGATCTTCGTCGAGATATAAGAACAGCGGCATAGGTCACTTCGTCGTGGCGAAGCAATATAGCCGTTGGGGATGATATATCCATTCGAATGATGCTTCGAACGGCTGGAAAAAAAATTCTGGCTTGCCACCTGACCATTGGACTGTTCCATAATGGATAGAACAAGAGTTAAAGAAGCCTCATACCCGTTGCAAGCAATCCATTGTTGAGTTTCCTATTTATCCCATCGCGCCATGCACGAAGAACACTTTTTCCAAATCGAGAATTGGAGCTCACAACCTTGGTTGAGATTGTCGAGTGATCATTATGCCCTTACTTTCCATCTTATTGTCATGTCTACATTACTTCGTGAACCTGATATTATTAACCCTGAGCGTGTATGTCCGAGGATATTAGCACACTTGAAGAATCTGCGAAGGAAGTACTCATTGATCTTAGGACCGAGAAAGTCATGTCAGAAAGAAGGATGTCTGCAGGTGTGCAAGCTTCATTGGTAGGAGGAGTCCAAGCTTCTCCATCGACTACTCGCAGAGATGGAACTTCCATAATCATGAAAGAGACGAGAATGAAGCATGGAGACGATCTCACAAATGCTAAGTTGATTCCAATCATCTTACCTGCATATATACCTCCTCTTACCAGTGTAGTGAACATAGATAGTGTACCTGGAGATTTTGACTATGCCTTGGTCACTGTGTACCTCCTGAAAGGGATACATGCAGTTCGCATAGACCAGGATAAGATAGCAGAGCTGAAGTTTAGTGACTTCAATCTTGGAGACTGTAAAGCTTACAGTATGCTCACCCCACATAAGTATCTGACCAAGACAAAAGGAGAGAGTTCAAAGATTATTCCCCAGCCTTGAACCCATAACCTCACGCAGTCTACCCTGCTTAATGTTATGAAGATCCCACACTTCAGACGACATCAAGAAGTGAATGCATGTGTTAATTTTTTGTTATCCTCTTACCATGGAGGATATTTATGTCTAAACCGATGTATCACAGTGGATCTGACCTTGATTCATCGGATCACCGGGCTGAGCATGCAAGGCCATGACCCACATGATTTTTACCCTGGAAAGACCATAGACCAAGACTTAGCATAGAATATAAAAGAGACTTATGGTGATGTCAAGAAGGGAACGTGAGCCTACAAGGTAGCCTCTATTCAGAACGATGCAGTATGCCTCACCTGTCAGCTGATCGCAGGAAAGTTAGTTTGCAAGAACTGACCAACCCAAGTCACTGGATTCATAGTAGACCTTGCAGGAAAGTGCACGGAGGGCCTACAGATGAATTGGTCGTAGTACTTGGTAAACCAGCTGGAGCTCGACTGTAGAAAAGCCAAGGACCAAGATTATGAGTTTCATTTCAGTTGGCTCCTAATCTTGATTGCTTTCATTGCATGGGAGATGCCAGAAGGAGTGACCTTCCCAGACTTCGAGCCATTTGAACCATTGGACGCGAAGTTCAGTACCTTGTGGTACTCAAATGATATGAATAAACAATGGTAGTCAAATGTTGTGTTTCATTCATATTATAATCATTTGAAAGTAGCTATCGATTCTACACCACGCATCACTCTGAACACCCTCTACAGGTTTCGGCCCCTAATGAAGTTCAGCGTAGACAAGCACTTTCTCTACATCACAACGTGCACTGATGAGCACAAGTAGCAGTTACAGTCCTATTATAAATTAACAGAAGAATATTTGGAGGAGATCACAAAGGAATGGTCAACAGACCTCCTTATTCCATCTGACCCTACGAAGATATCTGATGTAGACAGTCTAGAAACTATGCAAGATCTACCCGAACCTAGCATGCGATAGAAGATCAACGAAGTGAAATACTTAAGCAGTGCCTCGATGAAGACTGCTTCCATCACACCAGAGCAAGAGGGTGATGGTGAAGAGTTAGAAGAAGTTGAACATAATTGCAGAGATGAAGCGGAGCTTTTGAAGAAGAGGAAGGGTTCACCTCAAAAACCTTCTTCCCGAAAGAAGTCCAAAGCTGTTGTGACTAAGCTGCAGACCACACTGACCCTAGATGACTTAAAATTCATCATCGTAGCTCTGAATGATGTTGCGATGGAGATAGTAGAGAAGAAAGAGACTAAACAAGAGGAGATGTAGATTCGGATTGAGATAGAGCTCCAAGGAGTGCAGCAGACACTTCAGTCGAAGCGTACAATCTCCACTGCGCCCCTGTCAGTTGGAACACCAGAAGTAGGATATGAGCTAGCTCAAATCCACCAAATCGTGGATTCAGTCAAGGCTCAACTTCAAAAAGAACAAGATGAAGCAGAGAAATCCACTCAGTCTTTGACACACGTATAGGGAGTACTTGTAGAACAACACAGTGTTGCAAAAAAAGAAAAGAGTTCTCTCCAAGCAAAGTGGAATGACGAGAAAGAACAACTACAACAAGGAAAGGAACAGTTGTTGGCGGAGAAACTGGAGGTAAAGGAAGCAGTCAACAAAGAAATTCACTCTGTGACAGTCATTGAGGTAAAGACCAAAGAAAGAATCCCAGAACAGGTGGCACAGCTAAAAGAAGTGATCTAGAAGCTCTAACAGTGCATTATAGATCTAGATCTTCACGCAGTACCTGAGACCCCACAGGAGATCAGAGACCAAAGAGAAATAACTGCTCAAAGTGCAGTTGAAAGACTGAAATCTCTTTTGTTGGAGTGCAAGAAACTGAGTAGCCATAGCACCCAGACATATGATAACCTCACCGAGAACCCAGAGTTATATAAATTGGAGTCGCAGCTCCAGGAGGTGAACTATGAAGCTGAAAGGTTACCGAAATAGTTGACGACCCTATCACCCGTAGAAAGAATGAAGAGATCTCATGAGTAGTGCATGACCCAACAACAGATCCATATGATCCAGAGAAAAGTGATGGACGTGACTCAACGAATTCAGCCGGTGCAAGATAAGGCATGTCAGTTGTTCACAGAGGTTGAAAGCCGAGGAGAAGAGCTAAAACAGGTTGTGAGTGCAGCAGAACAACACCTAGAGGGACTCGTCAATGACTCACTCATCCAGGATTTTGTTGAGCAAGAGGTTGTAGCACAATAGTAGCTCGAGGCATTTGAGGAAAAATTGATTAGACCAGAGTAACTCAGGACGAGTCACAGATGAGTGTTGGGGACCTGTTTTCCCTTGATCAAGTTTTGGGAGATACTTGGTCATGTTTGACCATTTTTGGGACTTTGACAGAGTGTCGAAGATGGAGCGCCAGACAAAGCAGAGATTGCAGAATCTCGACCCACTTTTGGGCCACTTTTGGTTTTTTGGGATAATGTAATGGGAATGGGATGTTGGCCCGTGGGCTTTGCCCATGTTTGGGCCTATTTTGTATGTATAAATAAGTAAGCTAGGCGATGTAAGTAGTAGAGTACATCTATGTGATGGTAAATATTGCTATGTGCAAATGATCTATATGATTGAGTAGGCTCTGTGCATACTATTGAACTTGTAGTGTTAAGTGCAAGTGTTTGTAATAGACTGGGTGCTCAGATACTCGGGGAAGGAGGATCTAGAGAGGTGCGCAGATCTCCGGTCCTATGCGGAGTAGGGTTTTGGTGGCTTTGTGCTTGTAATCTATTTGACCAAAGACAATAAAGAAGAAGAGTTGGTGGATGTAGCCCTAGGGTGGGGGTGAACCACGTAAATACTGTGTTATGCTTTGTGCTTCGACTTGATGTGTTTGTCCATTATTTTGCTAAGTTCTTGGACATGTTTAGATAGATCTACTTATTCTTTGTGCTTATTAGACATGTATTAATGTGCTTAGTGTTGATCTACCAGATCTAATCTATTTTACTATGGATAAATGTTGAAATACCTTAGACCTAAGTGAATGTTGCGATGCTCTATGCTATCTGCGAAGCAGCGTAATGGTTGAATATTGATCATCTATCAGTGCTAAGTTCTCTATAAATGATATAATCACAGGTCTGTTTCCTAGCTAAGGTTGCAGACACTTGAGTCCTGCAACCACCCTTGCCTCTACCTCAGGTGAGACTTCATCTGCTTTGCAGGTGTTTCCAAAAGGGTCGGTAGTTAGGGCTTTGTCGGTGTGCTCTTGAGTGTTGAACCCTAGGTCTGCCCCTGTGCCAACAAATGCAGAGCCGCCAAATCACGTCTTTCTTCTGCATCAATACAATCAGGCTTCTGCAAGGGGAGGAGATGGGTATGATGTGTGCCTTTTGAAGAAACTCTTGGATTTGATGCTTGATTTCATCATTTTCCATAAGTGAGTGATGATAGACTAGTCCATTAGGAAGAGGTGCATCAGGGGTTAGACCAATTAGATGCTTGACTTAGCAAAGCAGTGGTACCCCGGTGGGTGAGGAGAAGATGTCTATGTACTCTTCCATGATCTCATCCACTTTCTTTTTCTACAAAGACAAAATCTATGTACATGCCATAGATGTGGCAGTGACCTTCTGCTTACTATGAGCACGGATCACAAAGAAGATGAAATTCTCGGTCTGTGAAATGACCTTACTGCATTTCTTAGAAGATAGTAAAGAAATAGAGGTAGGTGACGCTACCTCTGGTATCCTGTAAAATTGTCTTCCCAAAGTAATAAAAACATTGCGAGGTATAGACTCATACACAACATGTCTCTTCCACAAATATGGTTGTCCTAAAAGAACATCACAAACTTCAAGGGGAGAAATATCACACAATGCCTTGCCTTTTAAAGGCTTGATGTCGTAGGGCAGACAACACTATTGGTTGACACGAAGATCTCTTCCTTGGAAAAGCCAGCTGATGGTGTAGGGATGCGGGTGCAGTGTCATCGAAAGGTCCATCCGCTTGACGACCTCTGTTGAGATCGGGTTCTTCTGACTACTGCTATCAACAATGAAATGAAGAGGATCCCCTTTTACCCACATATGTGAGTGAAAGAGGCATTCCCCTTCCTATGGTTCTTATGGTTTTCTTGTCTGGAATTTGGTGGTAGCGACAGTGGCACTGATTTGAACATCGATAATATGATTCCCTCCTTCTAGATTTGATTCAAAGTCAGAATCTACCTCTGACTCTTAATCTTTAAGATCGACCACCAATGACTACTTGGAGCGACATTCTTCAATGTTGTGCCAAGGGATTTTATGGTATTCACACCATTTTCCCGTGTCCTTCTTCAACTTCTCATTACCATTCTTGTGGTGTGGCTTGAACTGGTTGTCCTGAGAGTGGCCATATTTTCTCTATCCCTTTTTTTGTGGGTTGGCCACCTTTTCCCTACTCTCAGTATGAGGAGTTTGCAGATCCAAACTCTTGCCTCTTCTACTTAAATTTCTGCTCAATCTTGACATCATATCTATAAATCATACCCAATGATGTGATGTACATAAACTCCATTTCTGTTTGAATGTATCTATGTAGAAAACTATGATATTTGAGCACCAAATGTCACTCAAAGTCTTTTATACCCAATTTGGTGCGCAGGGTATGGAAAATATTGGTGAAATATGGTATTGTTTGGTCCCTTTCCTAACGCAAGGTGGTCCATATTGTGTATTGATCCTTGTAGCTTCCAAAATGGTAGTATTGTTCTTTAATGGAATCCATGAAGGAATCTTATGTGGGGGAGAATGAAAATATTGCATATTATTCTATGGCCCTTTTCTCAGAGTAAGTATCCCACCAGTCCTTAACATGGGGGATGACCTTGAGGAGATAAAAAGTAATATTTTCCCTATCGGAAAAATTGTGGACCGAAAAATACCCTTCGAGCAGATTCAACCATTTATATACAAAATCCTCATCTATCAATCCTTCAAACAATGGAATATCAAAATTTACCTATACCTTGAAGGGGGTTGCATGGCCTCTTGATGAAGATGCATCTCTTGTGGACACCCGCCGAAGGATCTGTGAAAATTTGTCCATCATTTCGTTCCTTTGTCATGCAAGGGATTCCTCAAGAAACATTTTAAAAGGATCTCCTAATCCATCATCTTTCTTTTCATCCCCCATGGGTTTTTGCTAGGCTTAGCACGACCGATCTTGAAAAGGCTCGACTGGTTCAAGTCCCAACTTCTTCTACCCAAATGTTGTCAGGGACATGCACGAAGAAAAATAAATGAAGAGAAGACCACTCTGATACCATTGATCCATATTTATGAGTGGAACAAAATGAATAATAGATTGAATATAATAACACAGAGATACGAAGAACAACAAAACATATCCAGTGAACAATAACTTCTATTGAATAAATGAAATAGGTTGAAACTGTAAAACTGCAAAACTAAAAACAACTTAATCGAATGGTCATAGCTATCTCAAGAGAAGAGATGTGGTTGCTACATGCATCCATCTAAGAAAAATTATTACAATGAGGCTCGAGAGGCCTTTTTAACATTACTCATGAATCAAAAAACCCTAGACATCCAAAAACCTAACCCTAGGATATGAAACACAAAAATTTATGTGGGCCCCAATGGGTAAGTTGGTACCTCAACTTCTTGGGGTCGTAAAGTTTTCATACGACCTTCGTTTTAGGCGTGAGATAGCATGTTGGAAAGGTATTTTTGAGAACCACACATTATGCCATAAAAATCTGACTCCATCTACAATTTGACTTTGGAAAGCCAAAAGAACATTGTTTAGGGCCCCAAAACGGCCCTAGAAGTACAAAAGGATGTGCTAACATGAAAACATCCAAAATAAGTTAGTTGGATTAGGTGGGAGACAACCAATCTCCACCTAGAAGTTGTGTAGGGATTCAGATAGCCCCAGAAGTGTAGAACCCACAATTACAAAGAATTACAGAAGAACGTGTTGAACTAAAAACTGTCAATAGGAGCCAGTTGGAATAGGTAGGTGGCCATTAATATCCACCTGGATCATTGCATATGAGAGTTTCCTTATGGGTGAGACTGAATTTCTTGTGTTAATATTTTTGGTGTAACTTTAGAAGATATTCTTGTATAGTTGTTTTGTTCAAACCTTTAAAAGGTTATTATAAATATATTGTACAAGTCGGCTCAACATAAATTATTATATTATTGGTATTTTACTTATAATTGTAAAAGGCCCCATTGTGGCTAATTGACCCTATTTTATGGGTTGGTTAGGTCAAGAGTCATGTCTCTTCAAGAGACATTGTTGTGTATAAATAGAGAATTGGTTCCTCTCATTTGGTCACACACTCACACACTTCTCTTGTGCATCTTGGAGAAAATAAGAAGGTCCATCTCACAAGTCTTGGAGACTGGTTCTTTTGGTGTTTTGGTCTTGGTCTTTCGTGGAGATCTATAGTGCATCATTGTATTGTTGAAGTAATCTATATTGAGGATTTTGGTTGCTGGGTTTTCTCCCCCACAAGGGCTTCCCAAGATAATATCTGTGCTCTATTGTATCTGTGATTGTTTATATTTCAGTGATCCTACTACAATTTTTATTGGATTAAGTAATTTTAATGGTGTAACAAGAAAATATAAAATTACAACATGGTATCAGAGTAGGCCTGAATAGAATCCAGTTGCAGATATAGAATCCTAAAAGGGAGTCATTTTCAGTCTAGAGACATTTTTTGGACAAACCAAAACCATCAGAAGGTAGGATGACTACCGAAACATGTTAATGTTTATGCCATTATTATAGTTCTTTGCATTTCATTAGATAAGAGCATAATAAGAACAAGATCACTGAGAAATACACATTCACAAGAGACACAACATTTATCCTCGGAAACCCTCTAGGGGAAGAAAACCTAGCAAAAACTTCCTTATCATAAATAGCTTATACAATGTTCAAGAGATAACTCAAACCAATATAGAAAGTCCTCCCCAAGAGATGTGCCACTCTTATTCTCCTCTCTCCAACAGGTAATTGCAGCTTGCCTCATAAGAGAATGAGCAAGTGAGTTGTGTGTTTGAAGTGAGGTGCTAGCCTCTTATTTATATTAGACAGGCACGTGTGAAAGGTCACAACTGGGAGGGCCGACCTCTCACTCTGGGTGGGTAAACCCACCTTTAATTAATTCTGGGTCTTCAATAATAACTGTTGGGGCCGACTTCTTATTCTACCCTTTATAATTGTCCAATGACCTATCCACAAAAGGGGATTTGGTCCTTATACAATTACCGACATGATTAATCCACAATGGGGATTAATCCAATAACAATTATAATAATAATGAAATGATTAATCCACAATGGGGATTTAATCTAATGAATACAATATCAATAATAATAAGAATGCTCTTCACAGTTACATTATTTCAAAACTCCCCCTTAACAAGAAGGGTATTCTTCATCAACATCAGACGAGAGAGGTCTGCATCATAAGTGGAATCTGGAGGACAATATCGTCAATATCATCTTGAAACATTGTCTAGCACATTTACGAGTCATCGAAAGTTTTCTTCATCAGCAACATCATCATTCTTGGAAGAATGCTATAATCATCTGCATCAAATATGTATCAGTAAAAATGATACCTCATCACAGCACTAGGTTGGCACATCACAGTACTACACTAGCTCAATGTCACAGCGGTTAAGTTGGTAGCTCAGTGTCAGTCACATCTTGCATTACATCTAACAACTAGGTCAAAAGCAAGTAATATCATCATCTTGCTTTACGTCTAACAACTAGGTCAGAAGTGAGGAATCACAGCGTCATGCTTTACATCTAACAACTAGGTCAGAATCATGAATCATCTTGCTTTACGTCTAACAACGAGGTCAGAAGCAAGGAACACATCAACATCTCGATTTACGTCTAACAATGAGGTCAGAAGCGAGGAATCATCTTGCTTTACGTCTAACAACTAGGTCAGAAGCAAGGAATCAACGACGTTATGATTTATGTCTAACAACTAGGTCAAAAGCATAACTCATCTTGCTTTACATCTAATAATGAGGTCAAAAGCAAGGATCACACAACGTCATGCTTTACGTCTAACAACGAGGTTAGAAGCATGACTCATCTTGCTTTACATCTAACAGCGAGGTTAGAAGTAAGGATCACACGGCGTCATGCTTTACGTCTAACAGCGAGGTCAGAAGAATGACTCATCTTGCTTTACATATAACAACGAGGTCAAAAGAAAGGGATACATCTACTCCCCCTTTCAGGGAGGGTCCTTTCGGACAATACCAAGCTTATCTCGAAAGTTTTCAAACTTTACACGAGATAGAGGCTTAGTCAACACATCAGCAACCTGTTCATCCATGCTAATGTACTAGAGCTTCAAGGCTCCTCTTTGTACCATGTCGCGGATGAAATGATAGCGGATCTCTATGTTCTTCAACCTATCGTGAAACACAGGATTCTCTATCATTTTAATACAGATTTGATTGTCACATAGAATCGCGGTTGCTCTCATCTCCAAATCAAATAAGCCTATCAACAACTTTCGAAGCCATATAGCTTTGCAGCTAGAAGAACATGCGGCAATGTACTCTGCTTCCACTGCGCTGAGAGCAATATTGGATTGCTTCCCACTCTGCCACGAGATCATAACTGATCCCAAACTGAAACAGCATCCAGAAGTTCTTTTTCTGTCAGCAACGCTTCCTACCCTGTCTGCATCAGTATATCCACTCAGTGTGAAGTCATGATCTCCATCATAGCTGAGACCATAGTCCAGTGTACCTTTAAGGTACCTCATCACATGTTTTGCAGCCACTAAATGAACACGTCTAGGCTCTACCAGAAACTGACTTAAGGTTTTCACTGCAAAACATATGTCTGGTCTGGTGTTCATCAGGTACATCAACGATCCAATAATTTGTCTGTACAGAGTGGCATCTATCAAATCTAACGAAGTATCGACCATCAACTTCAGCTTTGCTTCCATGGAAGTATTCATGGACTTGCATTCTAGCATGTTGAATCTCTTTAAGATTTCGACCATGTACTTCCCCTGATTAAGGAAGATTCTTTCCGGACTCTACCATACCTCAAGACCTAAGAAGTAATGCATTAGGCCAAGGTCTTTCATTTCAAATTCTACGAAAAGTCTCTGTTTACATTCAACGATGATATTTTCTTCTCCAATTAAGAATAAGTCATCCACATATAGTAATAGTATTATTGGTTCATTCTCCATGATCTTGAAGTAGAGATTTGAATCTGCTTTACTCTTGGTAAATCCCAAGCTCATCAAGAAACTGTCTATATGGCCATACCAAGCTCTGGGAGCTTGCTTCAATCCGTATAAGTCTTTCTTCAATCGACAGACATGAGACTTCTTGTCTTCAACCTCAAATCCTTGGGGTTGCTCTATATACACTTCCTCTTCAATGACACCATTCAGAAAAGTTGTCTTCACATCCATCTGGTGCAGCTTCCATTTGATCTTGGTAGCAAGAGCTATAATGGTTCTGATCGAAGTGTATCTGGCCATAGGAGTGAATGTCTCTTAATAGTCGATTCCTTCCTTCTGGGAAAAGACACGAGTGACAAATCTTGCTTTATATTTCTCAATACTTCCATCAGCAGCATGTTTTATCTTGAAGAGCCATTTTGATGATACCACATCCTTACTTTTTGGTCTGGGAACAATTTCCCATATATCATTCTTTATTATGGATTGGTATTCCTCTGTCATGGCATCTACCCATTCCTTCTTCTGGATGGCCTCTTCAAAACATGTGGGTTCCTCATCAAGTAGATTGCACATCAAAGCTGTGTAACTGGAGAATGGCTTTGGTCTATTCACCTATCTTGTGGTTCCTTCTGGAACACCATACTTCTCTCCATCTTGAATAAGCTCTCTTGCCCAAGCAGGATTTCTTTTATGGGAGAAGGTCATTTGAGGAGGTTGTTGAACTTATGTTATATCATGATCTTTAGGAGTCTCCTCATCAGAGGAAGCTATGACTTCCCTTACAGGTTCTATAGCTCTAGGAACTTCCCTCACGGATTATGTCGTCCTGGGATTTACAGGTTCCTCTTCATATACCTCTTCAAGCTGGCATCTTCTCGATTTCTTAAGTGTAGCTTCTTCATCAAAGGTCACTTCCCTGTTGATCTCAATATGGCGGTGACCAGGTATGTAGATTCTAAAGGCCTTGGATACCTCCCAGTATCCCACAAATATTCCCTTCTTTCTGGAGGGCTCCAGTTTGTTTCTTTTCTCTTTTGGTATATGGATAAACACTGGACAACCAAATATTTTGAGATGGCTTACCTCTGGATTATTTCTGGTGAACATTTCTTCTTGGGTCTTGAACCCAAGTGCACTGTGGGATAGTCTGTTCTACACATAAACAACTGTCATAGCTGCTTCTACCCATAAGCACATAAGAAGATCTTGATCGTGAATCATGGTCTTCACAACTTCCATAATCGTTCTATTCTTCCTTTCAGCTACACCTTTTTGTTGGGGATTATAGGGAGTAGTTAGTTCCCTCTTGATCTCGACATCTCTACAGAAGCTTAAAAACTCCTTCGAGGTATATTCTCCTCCATTATCTGACCTGAGTATCTTAATCTTTCCTTCGAAAAGATTCTCTATCAAGGCTTTGAATTCCTTGAATTTACTGAATACTTCATCTTTAGATTTTAAGAAATATATCCAGGTCTT
>ML778386.1:1138798-1161795 GCA_009831015.1 Picea engelmannii | reverse complement strand
CATTTATCCTGGGAAACCCTCTAGGGGAAGAAAACCCAGCAAAAACTTCCTTATCATAAATAGCTTATACAATGTTCAAGAGATAACTCAAACCAATACAGAAAGTCCTCCCCAAGAGATGCGCCACTCTTCTTCTCCTCTCTACAACAGGTAATTGCAGCTTGCCTCATAAGAGAATGAGCAAGTGAGTTGTGTGTTTGAAGTGAGGCGCTAGCCTCTTATTTATATCAGACTGTCACGTGTGAAAGGTCACAACTGGCAGGGTCGACCTCTCACTCTAGGTGGGTAAACCCACCTTTAATTAATTTTGGGTCTTCAATAATAACTGTTGGGGATGACTTCTTATTCTGCCCTTTATAATTGTCTGATGACCAATCCGCAAAAGGGGATTTGGTCCTTATACAATTACCGACATGATTAATCCATAATGGGGATTAATCCAATAATAATAATAATAATAATGACATGATTAATCCACAATGGGGATTTAATCCAATGAATAAAATATCAATAATAATAAGAATGCTCTTCGCAGTTACATTATTTCAACAAAACAAATATCGATGAGAAGCTAGATGGAGATGATAACTTCAGGGCCTAGAAGTACATAGTAACCCTCTTTCTTGAATAAAATGAATTGGATTAGTTCATTATAGAAGAGGTTCAAGAACCTCAAGGAGATGAAGCTAAGGAAAAATATAAGAAGGACGTGGTGAGAGAAAAAAGGATTATTGCAGACTCCATTAAGGACCACCTTATCCATCATGTATCATCATTATCTTCTCCAAAGAAAATGATGGACACCTTAACTTGTATGTTTGAGGGAAGCAACATAAATCAAAGAATGACTCTGAGATATCAGTTGAAGAATGTGAAAATGAAGAACTTAGAAACCATTCACTCCTACTTCTCAAGAGTGAATCAAATCAAGGAGCAAATAGAATCCATTGGTGACTCAGTAGAAGGAGAAGAGATGGTGATGACTATTTGAATGGCCTCCCAAGGTCATGGGATGCATTCATACAAGGAATTTGTTCAAGAAAGAATCTTCCCAAGTTTATTAGGATTTTGAAATATTGTAACCATGAAGAAGCTAGGATAGTTGCAAGAGAAGAAAATATGGCAGATCAAGATCAAGCCCTAGTCTCCCACACCAGTAAAGGAAAGAATGAGAAGGAGAATTATTTACCTAAGAAGTTTAATATGGGTCAAAGAGACAACTCAAATATCATATGTTATTTTCTTCAGGAATTGGGACACTTTGTTAGGGATTTCCCCCTCATTATGTAAATTAAGAATATGAAAGGAAGTAAGAGGCATTAAGCTCACATAGTTGAAGACGATGAGCCTCCCAAGAAGGTTACAAAGCAAGATGAATCAAGTGATGAGGATTATGTTCTTATCTCATCCCTCATAGGTATTGTTACTCATGGAAGTGACACTTGGTTGATAGACAGTGGTGCTTCCAAGCACATGACAGACTATGAAGAATCCTTATCTAACCTTATTCATAAAGATTTTCCTCACAAGGTCAAATTGGGTGATGACTATCAATATCCAATCAAAGGTGTTGGAGAAGCTTCCTACAAGTTAAACTTAGGAAATCCAATGAAGATGAAGGAAGTTCTCTATATTCTAGGTTTAAATAAGAATCTTCTCTCAATTTCAGCATTGGACAAGAAAGATTAGAGTAGCATTTATTGATGGTCAAGTTATTATGTGGTCTAGAGGGAAGACCCTTGATGATGAAGTAGTGATTGGAGTTGAAGAAGGAGGTATATACAAATTAAAAGGACATTTAGACTCCATAATGGTTTATGATATTGTGAATCCCAGTGAACTATGGCATAGAATATTTTTTCACCTACACTACAAATCTCTTCTGTTTGTGAGTAAAATTGTGATAGGTCTTCCAAAAATCCAAGCAAAACTAGATGAAGTGTGCAAAGGATGTGCGCAAGGAAAGAAGATGAAGCACTCCTTTTTCAATAGCGATAGTAGATCCAGAGGAGTTTCAGACATCGTGCATTCATACATGTGTGGACCGATGTTGGCAGCTTCACTAAGTGGGTATGTATATTATGTATCTTTCATTGATGATTACTCATGCAAAACTTGGATTTATTTGTTAAAACAAAATAATGAAGTTTTTGGAAAATTCAAAGAGTTCAAGGCTCTAGTAGAAAACTTGACAGAGTGGAAGATAAAGACCTTGGGATTACACAATGGAGGTGAATTAAACTTAGAAGAATTCAAGAAGTATTGCAAGGAATGTGGGATTAAGAGGGGGATTTCTACTCCCTATAAACCTCAGCAGAATGGAATAGCTGAAAGGAAGAACTGGAAGATCATTGAAGTAGTAAATTCCATGATCCATGATCAATATCTTCCTATGCATCTGTGGGCAGAAGCAGTGAAGACGACAATGTATGTGCAAAATAAAAGTCCCCACAAGGTGCTTGAAAACAAGACACCCGAGGAGATGTTTTCAGAAGAGAAGCCAGAAGTCAGCAATTTCAGAATATTTGGCTGCCTTGTATTTTTTCATGTCCCCAAGGAAAAGAGGACAAAGTTGGACCCTTCCAGACAAAAGGGAATATTTTTTGGTTATAGTGACACATCAAAGACTTACAATATATACATTCCCGGTCACCAAAAAGTGGAGATCAACTGAGACGTAGCCTTCAATGAGAATGCAACTTTCATTAAATCCAAACAGATTAGTGCAAAAGAGGTACATGAAGAAGAGAATGAAATTCATAAAGTTCCAGAGGCAGTTGAATAAGATGAAGTCATTCCAGAGCATCATGACATAGTAGAAACTCAGAAACCAGATGAGATACCTTCTCTCAAGAGAAGACCAGCTTGGGAATAAGATCTTATCAAAGATGTAGAAATAATTGGTGCCCTAGAGAAATCTTTCAGGGAAAGAAAGAAGCTGAAGTTGTATGCCAGCTACGTGGAATTCTTGTATGACATAATGGATGAAAAAACTTCTAGTTATGAAGAGGATGTAGAAAATAAAGTATGGAAATATTCCATGGAAGAGCAATACCAGTCCATTATGCAGAATGATATCTGTGTGTGGTTCCCAGACCAAAGGAAAAATCTGTGGTAAGTTTGAAATGGATCTACAAGACGAAACACACAATTGATGACAATATTGAAAAATATAAGGCAATATTTGTGGCCTGAGGTTTCTCTCAGAGGGAAGGGATTGACTATGAAGAGAGTTTTTCTCCTGTAGCAAGATATACCTCGATTATGACTATACTTTCATTGGCCGCTATGATGAAATGGAAGGTGCACCAAATGGATGCAGAGACAACCTTCTTGAATGGTGAAATAAAAGAGGAATTTTATGTGGGACAACCACTTCGATTCGAGACACATGACATGGAGACTCATGTGTTTAGTTTAAAGAAGGGTTTATATGGATTGAAGTAGGCACCTAGAGCATGGTATGGTAGGATTGACAATTTTCTTATGAACTTGGGTTTTACCAAGAGCAGTGTAGATCCTAACCTTTACTTTAAGGTTGATGATGGTGAATCGATGATTCTACTTCTGTATGTAGATGACTTGTTTCTAACAGGTGCAAAAAATCTCATCACTGAATGTAAGAGAAAATTATCTGCAGAATTCAAGATGAAATATTTAGGAATGATGCACTACTTCTTGGGACTAGAAGTTTGGCATATATCAGATGGGATTTTCCTAAATCAAGGAAAGTATGTTGTGGAAATATTGAAGAGGTTCGATATGTTGGACTGTAAGTCCATGGCTACCCCGATGGTATCAAATATAAAGTTGTTATAGGATACAACTTCAAAGATTGTGGATTCTACCTTATACAGGAAGATAGTGGTCTCGTTGATATATTTGAGGAACACAAGACCGGATATATGTTTTTCTATGAACACACTGAGTCATCATTTGTAGCAGCCCATACATGTTCATTTGGTTGCAAAAAAACATATGTTGAGGTATCTTAAGGGTACTCTAGATCATGGTCTCTAGTATAGATCTGACCATGAGTTTGGATTGTATGGATACTCAGATTCAGATTGGGCCAACAGTATTCCTGACCTGAAGAGAAATTTAGGATATTATTTTAGTCTTGGCTTCAGTATGGTCTCGTGGAGAAACAATAAGAAGTCTTGTGTGGAACTCAGTATGACTGAAGCTGAGTATGTGGCAGTATGTGCAATGAAAAGAGAAGCAGTGTGGCTTCAAAAGATGTTGTCTAGGTTATTTAGTCTCGGATTGGAGGCGACTTTCATTTGGTGTGACAACTAGAGTTGCATGAAGTTGTCAGAGAACCTAATGTTTCATGATAGGTCAAAGAATATCGATATCATATACTACTATATCAAGGATATGGTACAGAGGGGGGAAGTGAGGCTCCAGTTCATGACTATTGAGGATCAAGTTGCAGATGTGTTCACTAAACCATTGTCAAGGATGAAGTTTGAGTACTTCAGGGACAAGCTAGGTGTGGTACCTCTTCAGAGGGAGTGACAGGTGGAACTCATCCAACATGAAAAAGGGCTGGCACTGAGTCTGGTGGATATCATCCAGAATGAAAAAGGGTTGGCACTAAGACATGAGTGCACATGATCAAGTATTGATGCATCGCAGGGAGTGGATCTCCTGGGAACATGTTGTAACTATTGAGAGCTACCCACAAACCTTGGATGCATGGGGTGAAGTCATGTTTCACTATGTATATCTAAATATGTATATATTTGCATGTCCAATAGTCAATGGATGTGAGCTCGTGTCGTATATGATTTGGAGTTTGTGGCTGGAAAGAATACCTTCCTAGTTAAGAGGGAGTGTTAATATTTTTGGTGTAAATACGAAAGATATTCTTATACATTTGTTTTGGTAAAACCTTTAAAAGATTATTATAATTATATTGTACAAGTTGAATCAACATAAATTATTATATTATTTTTATTTTACTTATAATTGTAAAAGGCCCCATTGTAGCTAGTTGGCCTTGTTTTATGGTTTAGTTAGTTCAAGAATCATGTCTCTTCAAGAGACATTGTTGTGTATAAATAGAGGATAAGTTTTTCTCATTTGGTCAGACACTCACACACTTCTCTTGTGCATCTTAGAGAGAATAAGAAGGGATAGCTCACTAGTCTTGGAGACTGGTTCTTTTGGTGTTTTGGTCGTGGTCTTTCTTGGAGAGCTACAGTGCAATATTGTATTGGTTGAAGGAATCTATATTGAGGATTTTGGTTTATGGGTTTTCTCCCCCACGAGGGTTTCTCAAGATAATATTTTTGTTTTATTGTATCTCTGATTATCTATCTTTCAGTGATCCTACTACAATTGTTATTGGATTAAGTAATTGTAATTGTGTAACTAGAAAATTTAAAATTACAACATCTTGTTCTGGCTGAGAAGTGAGAAAGTGTTGGAGAGAAAGGTGCACAACAAGAATTTTTTTTCCTAAAATGGACCTCCTAAGGAAAATATACTAGTATAGACCCATCTAACTATGGTTCTACAAAGAGTCAAGAGGGGTCAAATCCCTTGAGGTACAAACCTATTTGATGTGATGCTTCTAAATGTTTTTTATTGAGGTACAAACCTCTTTGACGTGATGCTTCAATTTTTATTTTTTTTAAATTTCATTTATTTAATATTATTTGGGACAGACAGACATATCCCTCCCACCCAGGATGTAGAAATGCCCCTCTCGACGAAAAAATAATTAAATTGTATGTCACATCACACTAAGTTAGAGGTGTACATAGTGAAGGTTTATTTATATTTATCCATTAATGATGTTTTCCATGTAAGCTAGATTAATATAAAGTTAAGAGGTGACAATTAAAAATAATAATGGGAATTTTACATTTTGATGCACACACAATAAATGATAATTATCATTTATTGTGCACATACAAGAAATGATAATTGGTAGTGGATAAAAGATAACTTACATGCCATAAATACATTATTTTTCTTTTTAAAATTCACATAATCTTAAATGTATTATGTTGCACAACTATTTTTTAATATATAATAATAGATTTTAATTTAAATAATATATTAAAATTTAGTCAATAATAATTAAAAAAATTAATTCAAATAATGATGTAAACAAAATAATATTTATTATTATTATTATCACTTTTATTATTATAATGATGATGATGATGGTTAACGTCTACTGAGACCCAAATTGGTCTATTTGACTTACCTAGATTTATTTAAAATTTTATTTCGATGCTTGAAAAGTATTAAAACAAGTGTTCCAAGATCACTACATTTTTGATGACTTAGAAGGTTATGAAGGTTGGTATTGTGACAAAAAATGGAATTTGGGATCTAATTTGGGTATACACGGGGCATTCTAGGAGAAAGTGGTTTTCATATTCAACTCTCTTGATGTCACAAAGGTGGCAGATTCTTTCTTGCCATCGTTTTTTGGGGATTGTCCAATGCCCAGTTTCATTAGGCAACTCATGAAAATTAGATTATTTTAGAAATATTGATTCTCTTCTTTATGCTAGTCAAAATAGAGAGATACTTTTGATCTGCAAGGTTAGGGTTAACCACCTTGTTGGACACACAATATTTGGAATTGTGTTATTGTAATAGTAATGTACATATAAAGAGTCGTAGGCAATACAAAGATTCATTTGTTAATGAATAAAAATAGTCATTTATTATTTTATTTATGTACCTATTAGGTTAATTTGATTGACATCAAGTGTGGAGTTACCTTTCTTTCATCCCTGGCCTGACATTGGTATCAGATTCATGGTCTAACTCCATGAATCTCTTCCCTGGGTGTTTCATTTTTGTTTGTCCTTGCGCTCTGTCTCTCTGCCTGCCATCCCATCTTTTGTTTCTTTGATCGACTCCTACGACTGCACTCCACCAAGATATCTCCACTACGGAACCCTTGTAACACTCCCAACCACCTTATGGGCAATGTCACTTAAAATTTTTATTTTCATTAGCTTCAATAACATTTTATAATATCTCAATTACCAAAACATCAAAAGAATATCTCTGATAATAATTAAAAAATAAACATACATTTTTCAATGCATGATTATATGCATATTCATAACATAATTATACACAATCATAATAGAATTATACATGCAACATCAATAACAAAAACCCATGACAACAATTGCAAACATATTATTACAAACATGATTTAACACACAATTTGTCACTTATCTTTGAAATAAAGAAACCAACTACAGGAATAACTTCCACGTTCCTCGCAGTCTTAGACCACATTATTCATAAATCTCAACAGTGGGGCACCCCCGAGCTGGGGATAAAATCCACTTGGGTAAGGGTTCCAAACTAGGATAAAGTATCTCACTCAATAGGAGCTCAGTCACAGGTGACTCGATTACTGGAAAGTCTGTCACAGATGACGATTCACACTGACATCCTACAACTTCCCATTCCCCACATGCTTGTCCCACCCCAGAAAGTGTTCCCCTTCTCTTATCAATGGTCCTTTGTCTACCCCACTTCCCTTCTATAGCTTCAACAACATTTCGTACAAGAATTCTTAGAGCCACTTCGTTGCAGTTTAGCACCATTCGAAATAATTCCCAGCAATTATCTTACCTGGAGAGAATGAAATCTTCCATGGGCCTAAAAACCTGCCTCTTCATTCCAACGTCTTACGAGCCTAAAAACCCACCACTTCGGTTTAATAACCCATGGGCCTAACAACCCTCTCCTTCAATCTATATCTTTAGGTTAATCCATATACATATATCTACGATAATATTCAACATCCTGGTCATAGTAACAATTGGGCTCATTGACAACAAAAATCGGGTTCACTCACTAATAAATTCTATGACAAAACAACCGGGTCTTAACAGAACAATCGGTTCCCTCAAATCTCGTGATGGTTGAATAATTTTCCCCCCGATGACTGAGTGAAAGAATGGATTAATTCCAAACCATTTGACTTCATGTTCCCAACTTGGCATCTGTCAGGTTGAGAAATATCTTCAATCCACTACATGTTACAAACTTGACACTTGTCATGTTGAGAAATGCCTTTAGCCACATGTCCCCTCCTTATTATCTAGCATATAATAATATATCCTAACTTTACACTTTTTAAGAAATATTAATAAAATATTACTTTTTGGGTTTAAGCCCTATTGACCTAGCCCCCTTGACCTCAGCTAGTGGATTTTAAACCCCCCGAACTATTTTATGTGTTCAGTCTGTCGTAGGGATGTATTTTTCATTAATTGTCATGTGATTACATTTACATATCAGTACAAAAGTACTTATCTTTTGCATCCAGTCTCACTGACCTCAAAATATACAGTTCACGCACTTAAAACCAATGTGCGCGGAACTTATGGGATGCATGCATTATTTCCTTATTGCACCAACCTTTCTCCCTTTAACAGGTGCACGTTACATGATAAATTATATACAAAACGCTTCTCTACCCTTCAAAAACATGTGCACTAAACCAATGCATGTTGAATCCAGGGTTACACACCTATTCCTTTAGTGCACCATCCTTTTGCACTAACTCTCGTGTGTGCTACATTTCATTAAGTTTTTTCACTTTTAGTACATCATTCTTTTGTACTTACACAGGTGCACGCCAAACATTAAAATGTGTCCTGTATTATTTTATAATTGTGTGCTCTTTTTTGATGTGAGATCCACGTGCACTAACTTAATGCGCACAGAATGAAACCAATAAACTTGTTACTTCAAATCACCAACTTATAAGTAAATTATAGTTACAATTATATGTACAATTATGGGGTTCATCCTATGGGTATTACAATCCCCTCCCCCTTATTTATGCACTATCCTCAGTGCAATATATACACATGTACAATCAAAATTTCAAAAATGAAAAAAATATGCAGGTATTCTTCCTGTATAACATATTCATGTTCCCAAGTTGCATCCTGAGGGTCATACTAGGTCGATTGGACCTTCACTAGCCCTATGGATCGATTCCAGAGCTTCTTAATCTTATGATCCAATATGTGCACCAGACGCACTTGAAAACCTCCTCCTTGCTCCACCTGAATCGCATTCCAATCAATGACATGATTAGTATAAGGTATATATATATTTAAGAAAGGATACATGGAATGCATTATGAATATGCATTGATGCAGGAAAGGCAATCATATATTCCATAGGCCCAATCCTTTCCAGGATTTCAAATGGCCCACAAAACCGTGCTACCAACTTTGAACAATTTCCCAACTTAAGGGAAATCTTGTTTTCCTTTACTTTCAGGAACACATGAGCTCCCACATTAAATTCCATGTGAGTTTTTCCCTTATCAACATAAATTGTTTTCCTATCCTGCGCAACCTTTAAATTCTTTTTTTTTTTTTATCATCTACTCTTCCATTTCCCTGAGTAGTTCTAGCCCAAATACTGCGTGGTCTATTGGGTTGTTCCAGTTGACTATTGTATTACATTTTTTGCCATAGAGTACCTCAAATGGGATCATCTTGAGAGATTCTTGGTACCCATTGTTGTAGGAAAACTCCACCAAGTGTAGGTAATTCACCCATTTGGATGGTTTATCCATGACATAGATTCTTAACATATCTTCAATTACTTGATTCACCCTTTCTTTCTACCCTTTTGACTCTGGATGATAAGTTGTGCTAAAATGCATATTTGCTCCAAATCCATTGAACAATCCTTGCAAAGTTTTGAAGTAAATTTTAGATCTTTTTCAAACACAATTGTCTTGGGCATTCCATGCAATCGAGCTATCTCTCTCAAATAAACATTAACTATGCTAGCTACCTTTTGAGTAAGATTTACTAGAAGAAAATGGGAAGCTTTGGTAAGCTTGTCTACTACCAAAATGATGGAATCATGCTTCATGTTAGTTCTAGGTAGCTTAGTGATAAAGTCTATTGTTACCACTTCCCACTTCCACTCAGGAATGGGCATTTTTTGTAGTAGTCTAGCTGTATGTCTATTCTCAACCTTGACCTTTTGACGTGCCAAACACTTGGCAATAAAATCAACAACTTCTTTCTTCATCCCTGGGAAATAACCTTGACTCTTGACAACTGCAATAGTTTTATGGTAACATATGTGTCCAACATAAGGTACATTATGAATTTCTCCAAATATCAGATTATTCAATTCCCAAGAATTTAGCACATAAATTATTCCTCTATATCTGATAATTTCATCACCTTCCAACTTATAGTCTTCAACTTTCTACTATAAATTACCTTGTTGAAGTTTTTCTTTTAACTACATATATTTCTTATATGATTTTGCAGCTTCTATAATTTTCTCTTTCAAGTTTGATTGACACATGATAATGGTGGTAGAATGCATCTCGTGCACTCACCTATTGAGTGCATCAACCACCTTGTTCTCTTTACCTTTGATATGCTTTATATAAAAATCATATTCACTGAGTAAATTTAACCACCTTCTTTTCTTAGCATTTAGAGTTGGTTTTCTAAACAATTGTTCCAGACCACAGTGGTCTATCCTCAAATCAAATATTTTTCCCATGAGGTAGTGCCTCCACATATTCAGGGCATGCACTATAGCTTCCAACTCCAAATCATGAGTTAAATAATGTCTTTCATGCTCCTTCAACTTCCTTGATTCATAGCATACAACATAACCATTCTGACTAAGGACTCCACCCATTCCTTCTTTACATGCATCAGTGCATACAAAGAAGTATTAAGTTGGATCAACAATCCTTAGTATTGGATCACTTGTTAATAAATGATCCAAGTGTTGAAAACTTCTTTCACAATCTTGTGTCCATTCAAACCTCACATCCTTCTTCTGCAAGGAAGTGATTGGATGTGCAATTTTTGAGAATCCTTCAATAAATCTCCTGTAGTAACCTACAAGGCCCTTGAATGAGATCACTTTTGAGACATTTCTTGGTGTTGTAAAACCTTCAATGGCCTTTATATTTTCATGATCTACTGTTATACCCTCCTCAGAGATAATATGTCCCAAGTAGTGGATTTTCTTCTAGTAAAATGAGCACTTGCTCAACTTAGGATGCAATTGATGCTCCCTCAATATCTGTAACACGATTCTCAAGTGTCTCTCATGTCTTCTTTAATATTATAATATATCAAAATTCCATCCAAGAAGACAATGAAAAACTTATCCAAGTAATTCCTGACTACACCATTCATGAGACACATGAAGACAACTGGTGCATTTGTTAGCCCAAAAGGTACCACTATGAACTCATAATGGCCATACCTTGTTCTGAAAGAAGTCTTGTTTATGCCTTATTCTTTAATTCTTACCTGATGATAGCCTAACCAGAGATCAATCTTGGAGAATATTTTTGCATCTTTCAGTTGACAAAAAAGGTCATTTATCCTTGGCAAGGGATACTTGTTCTTTACAGTTACTTTGTTCAACTTCCTAAAGTCAATACAATGTCTCAAAGTTCCATCCTTCTTCTTTACAAACAATACTATGGATCCCCAAGGTGACACTCTTGGGCTTATCTACCCCTTTTTTAGAAGCTCTTCAAGCTACATTTGTAACTCCTTCAGTTCGAGTGTACTCATCTTGTAAGGAGTCTTAGATAATGGAGCTTCTTCATGTACCATATTGATAAAAAAGTCAATATCTCTCTTAGGTGGCAATCCTAGTATCTCATTGAATACATATTCAAACTCTTTTAGGATTGCACAGTCTTCAATGTTTGACACCTTATCCTTAGGTGTATCTTCCATCTGCGCGACTAATATTTGACATCCTTTTCTGTAACTCTTCTTCAGCTGCAATGCTGAAATTTATTTGATAGTGATTTCTATGGGAATCCCTTGTATTGTCCTTAAGTTTCCTTCCTCATCCAAGCAAGTAAATAATTTATTATAATAGTCTAATACAACATGGTGTTGGTCCAACCAATCCATACCAATTAGGAATTCATAGGAACCTAAAGGTATAATGTTCAAATATGTGTTGGTGTCCATTCCATTCATGTTCATTGGATATGCCTTGACCATCTCATTAATATTTATTTTATCTCTTGTAGATATCTACACCATCCAAGGTTTTCCAAGTTTACTTCTTGGAAAATGAAACCTTTCCACCATCTTGGGATCTATATAACTATGAATAGCTCCTGAATTAATTAAAATGACAATGGGTTGATTATTGATCTTACCTTCTACTTCAATAACATGCGACTAAAACTCATCTTGCTTGTTATCCAAGGTTGTGTATATATTATTTACACTTCTTTATATGTCCTCTATTGTTTTACCTTGTTGTGCACTGTGAACAATCCTTACTCTTTCACTTCAATGAGGGAAATATCTATACACATGATCTCCCTTACAACCCCAACATTGAATAGGTTATTTCCTTGGTATTTTCCTGAATGATTGTGCTATTTTGGATTCTTTGATAGTTGGGTGTTCCTGATAATTATTTGTGAATAATAGTGGTTTAGTTCCCTTCTTCCTATGTTCCATATTGCTTTTATTATTGTCTTCCCAAGCTTTCTAATAAGATTATTTCCCTTTTTGTTGATCATAAAGACACTTATCCCTTATTATAGTATCCTCCAATGTTTTGGGATCATCATATTGTATTCTGTCACTGATAAATGATGGCATCCCACTCAAATATCTCTAAATCTTAACTTTCTCATTCTTGATGAAAGAAACATATTTCAGGAGTTCTTAAAACCTTATTTGATACTCATCTATAAGCATACTCCCAATCTCGAGTTCAAAGAAATATTTCATTTTCTTTTCATAGTACCTCTTAGTCAAGTATTTACTTTGAAAATGCCTCTTGAATTCTCTCCAAGTCATCTTTTTCTCATCAATATGTTGTACCTTCACATATTGGTCCCACAACATTGATGCCTTTCCCTTGAGCTGATAAATAACAATTCTACCTTCTGTCAGTGAAGAGTAGTTATGCAATTGAAAATACTTTCTCATATTTAGAATCCATGTCTTTGCATCCTCATCCTTCTTATGTTCACCATCAAAAGTAGGAGTCTTTATTTTGTTCATTTCCCCCCGTAGTTCATCCACCCCAGTCTTCTTAGTTTTCTTGACAGGACTTGAACTACTGCACACTCTCCTAGTGGAATGTCTTGGAGAGTGATGTTGTTGTTTGGAAACACTTCTGATGTGCATTGATCTTCCCCTCTTATCATGAGACCTATGGCTTCCTGATATGCTTGACTTAGTCTACTTATCCATCTTCCTCTCTGTTCTATCCAAGATATGCATCAACTTAATGTTGAATTCTTCTTGTTTCTCCTTGGATTTCATAAGCCTCTCATTGTCATTTTTATGACTCGAGACATCACTTTGCAAACTTTTTATGGTTTCCACCAAGTTCATGCTTTCTTCCTTACCTTCTCCATGTCCATTTGAATTTGTACCTTCATTACCCATATGGAAATACATTCCTCTGATCTCTTATTCATGACTAAAAATACCCTACACATATTCCATGATTCTAAACTTGTGTTGATCCTGCTCTGATCTAATTCTGTTAACTCTACAAAATGTGCAGCCAACAAAATTTGTCAGGCTAGACAATTTAACAAATCATGAAATGATGTACAATTTTTTTTCATAAAGTTTTAGAATCCTCTCTTCTGATTTCTTAGGGAGATTGATCACCTAATTGACTTCACGCACTCTAGTTCTCAATTATTAGCATGCACCAATTTTTACATACACCATGATAAAACATAACTCATTTACCACGCGCCACTATCCAATGTGCGTACATTTATGTTGCGCACCAATCTTTGTTGAGAAAAACCTTTGCATCACACATCCACAGTACAACATTGTGTGCATTGCAAACACTGCACTACACAGTGTTGATGTTTAATGTGTTTACACTGTGCACCAAACTTCAAGTGCATGCCACATATTATACATGACACAGTGCCAACACTTAGTGTACATATCTTGTGCGCCCTTTAACTTCTGTGCAACACCAATTCTTAGTGTGCATGCCTGCACAACATCACTTTTCCATGCCACTGACTTCACATAGTGCAGTACTCAATTTTCAATGCACCCCTATGCACATCTTCATCTTCTACGTATAATTAATACTTAGCGCACTCACCTCTCTTGACACTTAACTAATTTTCCCATAATTTTCATTGCAGAAATTGGGGCTTTTTCCCAATTCTCAACCAATTTCCACCATGGAAATTCTTCACTAATGAAATTTGTTCAATTTCACTCTAGTACATCTAAATTCAACCTCTACAAAAACAATGCTTGTGTGTTTTTGTTGGTTGTCATTCCAGTGTGATTTTTCCCAAATTCTTGTTGATGTTTGGACAACATCGGGAAGACATTCTCATAGAATAATAATTAATACTATAATTATTGATTATTAAATATCATATATAATAAGTAAATGATAAGAATAAATAGTTATTGATTATTCAAGGGATGCATCCTTTCATGGATGGTCACGATATGTTCCCTATATATGGAACACTCATCATTGTAATAATATATCGATCATATTTCATATGAAGAAAAACAACATGGTATCAGAGCAGGACTAAGCTAACTCCCTCACAGGAGGGCCCATGATCCTGAAAGAAAGTTGCTTCTTGTTTTAGTTGTGTGAATTCTTTAGCATCAACATTGAAGTTTTGGAACGATGAAGATAAAGACATGGTGAAAGCGGTTCTTGGGCCCAATGCCTTCGAGCATTTGATAATGAGCTTTCTTTATTATGAAGGACTTGTTGTTGGTGTCAATGATAGTGCATTGTAGAAAAAGATTCAATACTTGGTGGAATTATCTTCATCCATTAATTGGACCTATTCTGTTTTTTGGCAACTCTCAAGATCCAAAGTAGGTGATTATGTGCTTGGGTGGGGTGATGGTTACTTTAAAGAACCAAAGCATGGGGAAGAAATGGAATGAAGATTTAATGAGTCTGAAACAAAGAAGCGGATGAAGAAAAAGGTACTTCAAAAGATCCATATTTTCTTCAGTGGAGGAAAAGATGATGATTTTTCTATGGGATTAGATAATTTATCTGATATAGAGATGTTTTATCTAACGTCCATGTATTGCTCATTTCCGCGAGGTGTGGGAGTACCTAGCAGGGCTCTTGGCTCAGGACAATATATTTGGCTTAAGGATGCACAAATAACGTTGAACAATATCTCTTGGAGGTCTTTTGTTTCCATATCTGGAGGTATCCAGACCATACTTTGTGTGCCAACTGACATTGGTGTCGTAGAATTGGGATTAGTTTATTCTATTAAGGAAAAATAAAGAAATGTTGTTGATTCAAAAATGTTATAACCACAAATGCCTTCACTCTTGACACAATATTTATAGCGTAGATATCTTTTGGCGTCAATTTTCCATGTTATCTTAAAACCATGGCGTAGTAAAATTTCATCAATAATGATATCAAGGGAATTTTGCAGATACTCATTGCTAATTGGTAGTTGAAGATGCCTTTTACAGGAGCATGTCTCATCTTCTGGTGTCCGAATAGTGTAATACCAATCATCGCCACATAAGTGACGATGTTTTAATGGATTCATTTCCTCATTTCATTGTCCCCAAAGTGTGATATGGTATATGTATCGACGCTGATATGAAAATGAGAGTTGGACCACTAGAATTGAGAGTAGTTCCATGAAGGATTGCAAATTCTCCACCAACAGATTGTCACTAATGATTGTCATCTTGTGATCACTATTATTTCCCAAGAAAGAGTTCTCCAATATGTGATATTCATTTCCAGTGATATTGAGTCGAAGATGGTCATCGAAATCACAATAGTCTAGCTAAAACTTAGGGTCATCGCAGTCGCTGCCTCTTTTTTTCTTTTCAAAAGGGTAGTTATCTCCAAGAAAATCCTGGTACTGATTGTCGATACATGATCTTGAGAAGAGAAGGATGAGAAGAGTAGATGCAACAACAATATGGTCAGATGAAGGAACCAAGACATTGGTTTCATGAGGAAGCCTCGATATGTCTTGGGGGACATTGGCTCCATGAGGGAACCTCGATATGTCTTAGACATGTGTTCCTTGAGGGAACCACAAGATGTCTTGTATGGACATAGTTCATGAGTGAAGCCTAAGGTTGGACACTTTAGTATATTTGGGTGTCCAATATACATTTATGTACCCAAGGAGAAAAGGATCAATCTATACCCTTCAGGAAAAAAGGGTACATTTGTGGGGTACAATGAGTATTTGAAGTAATACTAGATCTACATCCCTGGTCAAAGACAAATTGAGGTGAGCACAATTGTTACCTTTGAGGAGGAGTTATCCTTTAAAGAGATCTAGAGGATATCACATGGATTTTGATGAAATTGATCCCATTGATCATGTAGCTCCAGTTAATGTTTCTAGAGATATTGCAGTAGGTTAGAAGATACTTGCATGGGCTCGTCAGACTCTGCAGGAGGCAGAAGGAATTGCATATCCTCATGGTACCTTCCGAGTGATCCAGATGGGTATTGATGGCCACCCACCTATTCCACTTGGACCCACACCATTGTTTCTTTCAATTTTTCAATTTCCTTAATTGTAGCACAATTTACTACTTTTAGCAGTTTTTCGGGTTCTGAACTTTCGGAGTCGTTTTGAGGCCCTAAACGATGTTTTTTGGCATCAAATGTTGCGGTGAATATCAGTCTATTCCGGACTCGATATTCAATGTCAGCAATGTATTCCTCGGATAGATATTCCTAACGATACATCATGTGCATCAAACAAAGATAGTATGCCAAAGTTACGACCCCGAGAAATTGATGTACCAATTTACCCCGACAAGGCCCACATTCTAGCGTTTCATATACTAGGGTTAGGTTTTTGGATGTTTAGGGTTTTCCATTATTTCTCAATAATATATAGGCCTTCAAGCCTCATTGTAACACAGATTTCAGAAGCCAGTAGCCACCACATGTATTCTCAAAGATAAGCTATCAACACCCTAGATATTTTATTTCCATTATGTCTGTAAGCATATTTCAGTCATTTGTTGTTAATGAAATGAAGTTTTATTTCCGCCGCATCTCTGTGTTTATGTCTATTTATGTATTTCATTGTGTTCATGAATAAATATGGATCACAGAGAGAGAAAGATAACTCAGATATATTTGTGCTATGCTCCAGCTATGAGCCACATCATTGATTCTAAGCCTTCTTGTTATGAGGAGGCATCTAGTCAGCCAGTATGGAGATATGCCATGATGGAGGAGTATCAATCCGTCATGAAGAATGATTTGTGGGATATTGTTCTGAGACATGAGGGGAAGTTTGCAGTGACTTCCAAATTGATCTACAATATCAAACACATAGTTGACGGGAGCATCAAGAGGCACAAAATGAGATTTGTTGCTAGAGAATTCTCTCAAATGGAGGAATAGATTATGAGGAGACATTTGCTCCTCTTTCTTGATACACTTCTATATGGATGATTATTTCCCCTGTAGCATCCATGGGTTGGAGAGTACATCAGATGGAAGTAAAGACAAACTTTCTCAATGGAGAGATTGAGTAAGACGTATACATTGAGTAGGAAAATGGTTTCGTGATACATGAGAAGGACTCTCATGTATGCAGGTTGAAGATGGCCTTTTATGTAATAAAGAAACCACCTCGAGCTTGGTATGCAAGGATTGATGGACACCTGATGATTTTTTGGCTTTAGAAAAAGTGTTGTCGATCCTAGCCTATACTATAAGAATGTTAATGGTGATTCCCTGATTTTGGTCCTCTACGTTGATGCTTTATTCATCACCAATACAGAGAGCCTTATTGTTGAATACAAGTATGCATTGGCCTCTAATTTTGAGATAAAGGACCTTGGTATGATGCACTGCTTCTTGGGACTAGAGGTGTGGAAGAGAACTGATGAAATATTCCTGAGTCAGGGGAAGTACACAATTGAGATATTGAAGAAGTTTGAAATACTAAACTTGAAGCTTGTGGCTACACCAATGATGACAAATCTAAAGAAACTAAGTGTGTCTTCTTCCGATGATCCAACTCTATACAAACAACTGGGATAATTGATGTATCTAGTTAACCCTAGACCAATTATTTGCTATGCAGTGAGTGCACTTAGCCATCTTATAAGACAACTAAGATAGACACACTAGATTGTTGTGAAGCATGTGTTGAGATACTTGTGAGGCACAGTTGGACATGGTCCGAGATATACTTCCAGTGTTGATATGATAAGGCAGGAATATATTGACTCTAATTGGACAAAAATATCACCTTTGGGTGTTTCTTCACTTTGGTATCTTCCATGGTTTCCTGGTGTAGAAGGAAACGAACTTCTGTGGCTTTGAGCACAACAAAAGCAGAGTACATTGCATTAAGTATGACAATCCATGAAGCAGTGTGGCTTCACAAGATCCTTGAAGATTTATCCAAACATGCGCTAGATTCCACCATTACTCATTATGGTAACCAAATTTCTGTGAAGATCTCTGATAATCCAGTGTTTCATGAAAAATCAAACCACATTGAGATCAAGTACCATTACATCCAAGACATGGTGCAAAGGAAGGAAGTATTGGTGTAGTACCTTCCTACTTATGAGTAGGTTGTTGATGTTCTTACAAACCAAGATGAAGTTCAAGTACTTATGTGACAGACTTGGTGTGGCAGAGAATGACTCCCTCGCTGAGAGGGAGTGTTGATGTTTCCATCTTCCTAAGACATTCTCCAGATCGTACTCCTTTGTGACTGAGTTGAGTTTATCTGTGATGACACTTATCCGAGAAGGGATAAGTGTGTTTGGGATTATAACCCAATGTCCCATGTGGAGAGCACATGAGGACATGTCAAGAGAGTTGACCCTTGACATCATACACTATGGGAGTTAACCCTAGTGTTTCTAGAGGGTGTAGCCTCTATAAGTCCACATGGACTGCCATGTGTGACAAACTTTCTCCAAATCGTACTCCTCTGTGAATTGAGTTGAGTTGATCTGTAAGGACACTTATTCGAGAAGGGATAAGTGAATTTGGGCTTATAGCCTATCATCCCATGTGGAGAGAACATGAGGACATGTCAAGGGAGTTGACCCTTGACATATCACACTATGGGTAGTTGAACCTAAGTGTTCCTAGAGGGAGTAGCCTCTAGAAGTCCACATGGGAGTTCCATGTGTGACAAACCTTTTGCTACTATGGTGGTTGTGTACCACTGGTAGAGACTATGTGTCTATGGACAATATTTGTGTACTACTATGGAAATATATCTCCCTAACTAAGAGGGAGTGTTGACGTTTCAGAATCGGGCAAAACTTCTCCTAAATTGGGTTGCAGACCAAGGGAGATAGGATACATTATCATAAAGGTGCACTTGTGGTAAATGGGCCCAGACGTAGTCCTTCCTTGATCGTGACAAGGAATAATATGGACTCTTGGTGCTTGAAGTAATTTCGACATGTCAGTTTGCATCAGGCTAACATTCACTCACATGTGTGTACTTGTGGTGAAATATCTTGGTGTAGTCTTTGTCCTAGTCACGGTGATTTGACAATGAATAATAAAGACTCAAGATGATATATGTTATTACATGCGGACCCAAAGTGAGCCTAATCTTAGAGAGAGTTGTAGAAGTAATTTCTCCTTAGTTCAGGTGTGAGAGAGATGTCTCCCAAGAATGACATACAAGTGTCATGAGTCTAGTGTGAAGTTTGTATACTTCAAAGACATGTTTGGCATGTTGCATAATGTCTCCCTCGTTGATAGGGAGTGTTGATGTTTGGACAACATCGGGAAGATATTCTCTTAGAATAATAATTAATAATATAATTATTGATTACTAAATATCATATATAATAAGTAAATGATAATAATAAATAGTTATTGATTATTCAAAGGACACATCCTTTCATTGATGGTCACCATATGTTCCCTATATATGGAATACTCATCATTGTAATAATATATCGATCATATTTCATATTAATAAAAACAACAATTCCTTCACGAACTGTGAACTCGAATTCGACCACTTCTGAATTCAATTCACTATGAAAAAATGATTTGACATGATGTTAACCCAGCTGATCCAAGCTTATTGTTGTAAATTGGGCTATGATACCAATTTCTAACACCCCCACCCACCTTCTGGGAAATGTCACTTAAAACATTTGTTGTCATCAACTCTGATACCATTTTATAATATCTCAATTACCAACAACTCGACATAATAGCTCTAATAATAATTAAAACATAAACATACATTCTACAATACATGATTATATACCTATTGAAAACAACCTTATACACAATCATAAAAGAATTATACATGAATCATAAATAACATAAATCCATGACAACAATTGCATAAATATTATTACAAACATGATTTAACACACAATTTGGCACTTATCTTTGAAACAAAGACACCAACTGCGGGAAGAACTTCCACGTTCCTCCCTGACTTAGAACACACTGTTCATAAATCTCAATAGTGGGTCACCTCTGAGCTAGGGATAAACTCCACTTGGGTAAGGGTTCCCAACCAAGCTAAAGTCTCTCACTGAACAAGAGCTCAGTCACAAGTAACCCAGTCATAGGTGACTCGATTACTGGAAAGTCTATCACATATTCCAATTCACACTGACAACCTACAACCTCTCATTCCCCACATTCCTATCCCGCCCTAGGAAGTGTTCCCCGTATCTTCTCAATAGTACTTCAATCGCATGACTTCCCTTCCATGGCTTCAACAACAAGCTAGATAGTAAGTCTCAGACTCTTGTCACTTCAATTTGGCACCTCAAGAAATAATTCCTAGAAATTCTCTTGCCTAGAGAGAATGCAATCTTCCATGGGCCTAAGAACCCACCTCTTCAGTCCAACATCCCATGGGCCTGACAACTTACCTATTCAGTTTGATATCCCATGGGCCTAACAACCCGCTTCTTCAATATAACTCTTCAGGATAAACCGTATACATATATCTGTGTCAATATTCAACATTGTGGTCATAGTAACAATTAGTCTCATTGACAACAAAAATTAGGTTCACTCACTAAACAATTCTATGAAAAAAAAGTCAGGTCTTGTAAGAACATTCCATTCCCACACAACTCGTGATGGTCGAATCATTCCCCCCCCGGAATTCCAGAATGGACTAAGTCCAAACCATTTGACTGCATGTTCCAAACTTGACATCCATCGGGTTGAGAATTGTCATCAGTCCACCACATGTTCCCAACTTGACACTTGTCATGTTGAGAACTACCTTTAGCCACTTGTCCCCTCCTTAGGACCTAGGATATAATAATATATCCCAAGTTTATACTCTTTTAGAAATATTAATAAAATATTCCTTTTTTGGTTTAAGCCCCTTTAACCTAGCCCCCTTGACCTTGGCTAGTGGATTTTAAGCCCCCCGAACACTTTTACGTGGTCGGTCTATCACATGGATGTATTTTTCATCAATTTGCATGGGATTACATTTAAATCTTAGTACAAAAGTATTGATTGTTTGAATCCAAGCTCACCGACCTTGAAATATACAGTTCACGCACTTAAAACGAATATGCGCGAAACTTCTGGGATGTGCACATTCTTTTCTCTATGCGCCAAACATGCACCCTTTCACAGGTGCACGTTACATTATAACTTATATACAAAAGGATTCTCTTCCCTTCAAAAACCTGCACACTAAACCAGTGCATGATGAATCCAGGGTTCTGCACCTATTCCTTCAGTGTGCCATCCTTTCACACTAACCCTTGTGTGCCCTGCATTTCATTAATTTGTTTCACTTTTAGTGCACCATTCCTATGTAGTTACATAGGTGTGCACCAAACATTAAACTGCATGTTGTATCATTTTATAACTGCACACTCTCCTTTGATGTGATATCTCTGTGCACTAACTTAATGCGCGCAGAATCAAACCAACAAACTTGTTACTTGATCTCACCAGCTTATAAGTAAAGTACAGTTACAATTATATGTACAATTATGGAGTTCAACGTTGGGGTGTTACAACTCTGATTCATGTGACAGTCTCCATTATTTTCACACTTGAATTGAGTTACATATTCCTCAACCCTAACTTCTGTTGCACTCTCTCATTAACCTACTTTCCTCACACCAATTTGATGTCCTCACGCGACCTCACACTGTATCAAAACCTCATAATCACATTTGTATCGTGACTTCATACGCATACTGGTATCACACCGTAAATATATATATATATATATATATATATATATATATATATATATATATATATATATATAACACCTCATTTAACACTACACATACTCAATACATAGAATATACCTACATCTAACTGCTATCACGCTTCCCATGTCTGATGTATAACCTACACTCAAATTTTTGACCTTGCATGAACCATACAAATGACACTTCCTCCATCCTCACCCACCTGAACATCAATTCTACACGACGCTTCGATCATAGCATTTGCTAAAAAATTGGTGGTATTCTCCAGTGGGAGACACTCTTGTACCCAAAACTCATTTTGTCTAACACAATTTAACAGTGTAGCCTGATATGAAACAACATTATTATCATTTCCTTTGTTCATGTTCACATTGGAATTATTATTATTGGGTTTTATTTTTCTTTCTCTTTCATACACCAATACAGGATTTCCATCATTCCTCCAATCTGAAATCTATGCCTGACTATATGTTCAACCTTACACACCTATGTTATCCATTGCTCAATTGGTGTATTGCTTGACAGATGTGGTATTGTGAGAAAGATGATAAGATGGTGTAGGCTTTTACTCATTACATTTCTCACCCTCAACACACCTCCCACACATGGGGTTTATAAGAACTTCTTCCATGCATCTCCCACACATTGGTATCCATTCACCAAGGTTTGAACCATTGTTGTGGTAAGAGAAGCATGATGGAAGGTCCAACATTGATCTACATATTATTGTTCTTGTATAAATTTCGTTTATAAAAATGA
>ML778386.1:1112043-1138748 GCA_009831015.1 Picea engelmannii | reverse complement strand
ATTGGTATCCATTCACCAAGGTTTGAACCATTGTTGTGGTAAGAGAAGCATGATGGAAGGTCCAACATTGATCTACATATTATTGTTCTTGTATAAATTTCGTTTATAAAAATGAATTCTAATGAATCAGCAAGTGCATCCACCTTTGGGGTTTTTATTAATCCATATTTTGGATAGCATAGAGGTAGTAAGAGAAGACATAGAAAAAAGAAGCTTATATGGGATGGCATTGGCATAATCCCCATGAGATATTTGACTTTCATTGTGTCCAATACAGAAACAATGGACATGAAGCGAATACATGCACAATGAAGATCGGTGACAACCAATATCAGGCAGAAGACAAAGATAAAGACTTGACGAAAGGTAAATCACATGTTCAATATGTAGTTTCCCATTGCAATATAGGAGTAACTAAATATTTTTTTAACGCTTCACCTGATTCTTAGGGAGATTCATGGCATATTTAAAAAGGCACAACCTCTCACATGAAATCTCGAAGATATTCTTCGAGGACTTCGATGAAAATGTAGATGGTATATGTTGGCCCTGCATGCGGTTTGTAAGATCCTAGGTTTGAGTTATCTTTGACCAACAAAACCCACCAGACACCGACCCTTTTGGCATCACATGCTTTCGTAGATGAAGTCTCACCCGAGGTATCCATTGGGACTGTAGGTAGTAGTTTTCTATAGCAGTGAGAGACAATTATTCTATTCATTCTTAATTATCTATTATTTGCCTGTTATTATGTAGTTTCTCTTATTCTAATACTTAGTGGATATCAGGTTCATATTACCATTATATTCCATATGATTTCATAATATTATTACTATAACAATCATACTATTGTGCAATGAATACACATAATATCAATCTACTCTAACATGCATCTGAACAAATTCCATAAAAAATCACACAAAAAGACAGTGAACACAAGATTTAATGTGGTTAACCCAACTCTAGGCTACATCCACAATGACTGGCTTCTTTATTATGCATTTGGTAATTTCTTTAGGCTTGCACACTATGCTTACAAATATATGTCAAGGTTATCTTTCTCTTCTTCTATCCTACCCATTATGTAGTGCTAACCTCTCTATCTATGCATCATCTATTAAATTCAAACATCGATTCTCTCCCTTCTCAGCCTATCTTATCAACCTTCCTATAGATAGGAATTCTCAACAATTTGGAACAGAGTCCAAAACACCACCCAAGAATAACCCCATGGAGGAACTGAATTATCTGGAACAAACCCAGGAGAAACCCCTATTATCCCAACCCATTACATATGTATACATACAATCTAGGGCTTAAAACCCTACTTGGTTCATCCCAAAACCTTATTACAATGCATGACTACTCCAGTTAACTGGTTGATCGACTGCTTTTACTTTCTTTTCCATCTGCATGCTTCTTTTCTTATTTTATTTCTTCTTTTGTGCATACTTCCATATTTAGCATGTTGTTCTCTCATCCTTTCCTTTTCATCCACTTTCCTCTCTTGCTTTATTCTCTCCTTTATTCTTTTTTCTTCTTTATTTTTCTTACTGTATGTTTTAATTATGGTTACACCTCAACTTCTCACTCTCTATTATTCCTTCTTCTTTTGTGCACCTTTGTTGTGTGCTTCTTTAATACTTAGGACTTTTACCAAAATAGTATCCAAAAACTACCTGTCCAACAGGCTCCCAATTCTCACCTGTGGCTCATCCCAAGCCACTTAGCCATGTTTCTTGCTCCTCCATTCTTGAATGAACTTTTGGGAGGCTTCCCTTGCTACCTCCACTTCTTTGAGTATCACTACCTCTGTTTCTGCAATCTCTTTTCCCCCTGCACAGTCAAGGATGTTAGTTTATCTTCTACATCACAGGATTCATGCTTTACCTTGCCCTGTGCAATGGCTAGTTCATCGATTACCCTCACTACTTTTTCCTTCATTGGTTTGAGGAATTGTTGAAGGATCTTCTATTGATCCCTCATTTTATCCACTTTCAGGTATGACTGCCTCTGTGCCAAAAAAAATTTCATACATTTAGCTAGTGGAAGTGTAGTGGTCCTCTCTAAATCTTGTTGTGCCTTTTCTTGTGCTTCTCTTAACTTGTCCTGTAAAACCTTCATATTTGTATCATCCACTAAGTTGGTATAGATCTATGCACTCTCCTCATAGAGTTTGGCAAACTCTTCTCCTATCTTATTAATGTTAGCAACTGTTGTCATTACCATTCTTTCTCTTCCTTCTCTGACTTCTAGTGGCATGGCTAGCGCAATACACAATTATAGATATTCTATCTGCGATCAAGATCCCTTGATGACTTCACCGATATTCAACACTTGTTCTTCCATAGTATATTATACTACTATGGGGACTTCCAGAATTGCCTTGTATAATTTTTGGAGAGATTCTTGCGTTTTCTGCACTATAATTTCAACTTCATCCTTTTCCTTGAGGGATTTATTTACCCTTTCCTTGGTCTCAATTTTGTCCTTCATTACCCCCTGCACTCGGCCTTCAAATTCCTTCTTTTGTTGGAGCTCAATGTTGTACTAGTGTTGTAACTGGGCTCTTTCGTTCATCATTTTTATCAGCTTGATCATTGTGATGTACTCGACATATTGTCCCAAATGCATGAGGACATGTTACCAATAAGTGTAACAATTACATATTGGTTGCAATTTGATTATTGTGGACCTTTACCTTGTCACTTTTTATATGACAATGGGTCTCTTATTCATATATAATAAAATGGGTTTCTTATTTTATTTCATTGTCAAATGTTGTAAAATATTGTGTTGTTGAATAATTAATATGTGGATGGTTTACATTGTTACAAATAACATAGGTGTAATTCGTTGGATAACACATTAATACAATCATTATATCAAAATGCAATAATAAAAATATAAAACAATATTATTATAAAAAAATATTTGATTTTGAAATGATTAATTGAAAAATTGAAAAATAAACAATTAATTAAAATATATACATATCAGTGCATTGTATTATTTTGAACTCACTAGAATGTGCATGTAATATTCCAGATATAAAAACTATGCAGAACATAAATAAAATGCTAGAAATGGCAGATGAACAATAATATAACCATAATAACACCACAATAATACTGAAATGATAACAGAATAACACTAAAAAGAGCACTTTGATTACTGAGAGCAATGTTCACGAGCCTCTTCGAGGGGGCAACCTCCAGTCGAGCAAAGATATATTACAATAATATCCAAGATAGGGTTCTCATACACTCGACTCCTATTTATACTAAATATGTCTATCAAAAGAACCATCTAGAGGAAGATCCTTCTAAAAGCGGAAGCTTCTATTAGGTCTTCTTACATTTGACTTATTCTACTTTATTGCAAGGCCTTATTAATATTGAAATTTATTACATCTAAACATATTGTTCTACCTATGTGAGGGTTAGGTCTCTAACATGTCCTCCCCCTTAAAAATAGCCTTGTCCTCAAGGCTTGAGATGTGGAAATTTCTATAGAATGGTAGCTGGTTCCCAAGTGGCATATGTTGGAATTGTATCTTTCCACTGGACTAACACTTCCTTGATGGTTCGTTGATGCAAGCGACGCTCACGCTAGTCCAAAATGGCTTGTGGTTGTAGCCAAATAGATTCTTCTTCGTCCAACTTGGGAAGGTTGGTTCGAATTTGGCACTTAGTTCCAATCACCTTCTTTAAGCATGAAACATGAAAAATAGGATGTATCTTAGAATGATTGGACAAAGCTAACTGATAGGCCACCTGTCCCACATGCTTGAGAATGGTATAAGGACCACAAAATTTGGGCGCCAACTTCTGACAATGCTCGACCTTGAGGGAATTTTTCTTGTAAGGTTGCAGTCGAAGAAACACGTGATCCCCTTCTGCAAATTGACGTTCAAAGTGACCTTGATCTTCTTGTTGCTTCATGTGATTTTGTGCCATTACCAAATTCTCTTTGAGGGTATGGAGAACAACCTCTCAAACTATAAGCGTTTGGTCAACCACCTGGACCTTCAAGACACTTGGTAAGTATGAGTGAAATGAAGGTGGCTTTTGTACATATATCGCCTCAAAAGGAGTCATGTACGTAGCTATATGGTATGAAGTGTTGTACCACCATTTAGCTAGGGGTAACCATTGAGCCCATTGATTTTTATTTTCCGATGAACAACACCTCAAATATGTTTCCAAACACTTGTTGACAACTTTAGTTTGACCATCAGTCTGTGGATGATAAGTTGTGCTTAGATGCAATTGGGTGCCTTGTAGCTTGAACAGTTCTTACCAAAAATTGGTGGTGAAAGTTGGGTCGCGATCAGAAACAATAAAATGCGGCATGCCATGAAGCTTGAAGACCTGATCCATGAAAATTTAAGCCACAATGGATGTTGTAAAACGGTGTTGAAGAGCACAGAAATGAGCATACTTGGAAAGGCGATCAACAACCACCATGATGACTGATTTATTTCTCGATTTGGGTAAGCCTGTAATAAAATCCATAGAGATATCCCTCCAAATAGCAGGTGGAATTGGAAGAGGTTGTAGTGTGCCATGATATTTGACTGTTTCTCCCTTGTTGCGTTGAAACACATCACATTCAGCTACAAAATTACAAACGTCTTGTTTTATACCATCCCAGAAAAAAGAACGTTTGACCCTGTCATGGGTTTTGGTAAACCCGGAGTGCCCAGCTGTGGGTGTAGCATGAAGCTCAGAAAGTACCATGGATTTAAGTTTTGATTGTTTACTTAAATAAAAATGGTCTTTGTATCGAAGCTCATCATGGAGCCAAGAGTACCCTGGAGAAAATGGAGAATTGGACTGCAATTGTTGCATCAAATGCGAACTTTTGGGATCTTGTAGCCATTCCTAGCGAACGGTTCAGAGCCAATCTGGTACAATGAAGGAGAGAGAAAAGAAGGATCCTTCATCTTCATATTTTCAAGAAAGTGCATCTGCAACCACATTGTCTCTATCTTTCTTGTAAATGATATCATAATCATATCCAAAGAGCTTAGTCACCCATTTTTGTTTCTCTGGGAAGGAAATGTGTTGTTCCAGAAAATACTTGAGGCTTTGATGGTCTGTCTTAATTTGGAAGAGTTTCCCCAATATATAAGGGCGCCATAGATCAATGGCATGCAGAATAGTCAACATTTCCTTTTCATAGATTGATTTTCCCAGATTTCATTCAGACAGTTGCTTGCTGGTCAAGTCCAAGGGTCACGTCTCTTGCATAAGGACAACGCCAATTCCTTTCCCTAAATCATCACATTCCAGGACAAAGGTCTTTGTGAAATCAGGAAGGGCTAGGACTGGAGTTATGCACATGGCCATATTCAAGGTTTGAAAATCTTGAGAAGTTGTTGGAGTCCAAATGAAAGAGTCCTTTTTTAGGAGTGCAGTGAGAGGTGCTACAATCTTTCCATAATTCTTGATAAACTTGCGATAATAACCTGTTAAGCCCAGAAATCCACACAATCTTTTGAGAATATTTGGTTGAGGCCAATCTTGCATAGATTCAATATTTTTAGGATCCACCCTGACATCCTCTTTTCCAACCAGATGACCCAAGTACTCGACTTCTGAGGCGCCAAAAGCACATTTAGAATGTTTCAGGAAAATTTGGTGCTGAGAGAGTAGATGGAGAACTTGATCCACATTAGCAATATGGTATGTCCTGGTTTTTATATAGATGAGGATATCATCAAAGAAAACTAAGACAAAATGACGAAGAAAAGGATGGAAGATATGATTCATGAGGCTTTGGAAGGTGGAGGGGGAATTACACAAGGCAAAGGGCATGACCAAAAACTCGTAGTGGCCCTCATGAGTTCTAAAGGTAGTCTTAGGAATATCTGCCTCTTTCATACATATCTGGTGGTAGCCAGAATGAATATCAAGTTTATTAAAGAATTGGGCACCACTCAATTGATCCAATAGGTCATCAATGACAAGAATGGGAAATTTGTCTTTAATGGTGAGTTTGTTGAGGGAACGGAATTTAGGACATATTCACCAAGAACCTTCTTTCTTTAGGACCATGACCATAGGAGAAGAGTAGGGGCTCTTACTAGGGAGGATAACACCTCTGTTAAGGAGTTCCTGAACCATTTTCTCAATTTCATTTTTTGGGGAAAAGGGGTGATGATAGGGACTAATACTGGGAGGAAGGCTTCCTGGTACAAGGGGAATGGAATGATCATGAACACCATGGGAAGGAGGGAGTCCCTGGGGAGTGGAAAATACAACTTTATGTTTAGAGAGGATGGATTGGAGGTCTTACGACACCGAGGGTGTCTCAGTTGCTTGTATGGCATGGAGTTGGGCAATAATGCCAGAATGACCTTTTTTTAGCAGTTTTTCCAAGCGATGGGAACTAATGATCTCAGGTGAACCAGTGGTGATGCCTTGGAAATTTTATTGTTGTCCCTCCTATTTGAATTGCATGGTTATTTCCTTAAAATCCATGAGAATGGGACCCAAATTCCTTAGCCAATATGCGCCCAACACAATTTCACAACCGCCCATGTCGATAGCAAGCATATGAGATTTCATGTGGTAGTCACCAATTTGGAGATGCACATTTTCAAAATGCCCTCCACATTTCATGGAGCCTCCATTGGAAATCATGATTTGGAAATTATTGATTGCATGGATATAAAAATGAGTTTCTTGGGCAATGCGACAATGGATAAAATTATGGGTGCTTCCACTACCAACCAGAATGATGACCTTCCTATGCTTGATGTAACCGATTATCTTGAGGATTTGGGGAGCAGAGAAGCCAGTGAGAGCATTTAGAGAAATGACCGATTCTACTTCGAGAGGGTCTAAGGGAGGGGTTGTGTCAGTGGTTTCAGGTGACTTAGACACAAGGGGATTTTCAACATCCTCTTCCGAAATATCCTCCGAGATTTCCATAAAAATATTTTGTTCCTTACACTTGTGGCCCATAAAATATTTTTCATCACAATTATAACAAAGGCCTTTGAGTTGGCATTCAGCCATTTCAGCTCTGGTCAATTTTTGGATCTTTAGTGAAGAAGAGGGGCTAGTGGGATTGACTGGTTTAGTGTGAGGAATAAAGGGGGGTTTCCTATTTTGAGAAGATACAACCCGTTGTGCTTCTTTTTCTCTTTTAGTAGCCTCCACCCAACTCTTAGGCTGAGCCATGAGGACATGGGCACGAATATCATCCTTGAGGCCACTAATAAAACATTCTCAGAAAAAGGCATCAAACATGCCCTCTGTCTGAAAATCCAAGCACTCAAAAGAATCTATAAAGTATTCCATTGTTCTGGATTGTTTCAACATTTTCAAACAACCTAAATGGTTGGTGTCAGTGTCAAAGCATTCATAAAGCTCTGCTACAAAGTGTGTCCAAGCAATATACCCTTGACGAGATTTTTTTCTCCATTGCCAATGTTCTTGATCTATATTGAGAACACCATATCGGAGTTTTTTCAAGTCATCTGTAATGTTGTATAAAGAGAAATAATGTTCCATTTGGGTTACCCAACCAGTGGGATCCGAGCCATCAAATTTGGTCACTTCCACCTGCGGAAGGCGTAGGTCACGTTGAAAGTGATGGTGCTGAAAATTATGGGAATGAGAGGAAGTTTCAACTTCAGTATGTGGAGGTGGGTCAGATAAAGGGTTATCTGTAGGGATATGCATCTTGGTGCAGATCATTGAAACGACAGATTCAAGATGGGTCGTCATGTCTTGTTTGAGTTCCTCGATTGAGGCGACGATGGAGGACTGCATGTTTGCATTGAGGGTGGAAACATTGGCACTGAGTTGTTTCACTTCTTGTTGGGTATCTGTGAAATTAGATTGCAAGGTATTGAAGCGAGCTTCCAAATCTTGGCTACGGGTATGGGCCATGATGACTAAGGAATCGAGACGGGGCGGATGGGGTCAAAAACATTTTTTGCTAAAAAATGATATGTATGAATGTGATAAGGGAGAAGAGATAAATCCAATGGAATAGGTATCAAATAATGGTGCAAAATTTTACACCTGCAGAGTTAGACTCCGGTCTAAATAATATTGCAGTGATGAAATGCCCAAATGCTTAACCATGAAGAAATGTGTAGTGATTTGGCAACCCGAACATAGTTGCATGGCAATAGATCTTGTCTGGTTTATTTTTTTTTTCATCCCCAAGGGTTAGGTATTTAAGGGTTCTATAGACAAGGGTTTTCCATGTGCTATAGCTCTCTGATATACGTTCAAGGTCCAACAATAGTACTCGGCCCAATATCTCAAGGCACTGACTAAGGAGGCTAGATCGTTCCCTTAGTCATACTACCAGACTACCCAGGTACTAGAGAGTATCTTCTTGAGTGTTGTTCTCGGTGGCACTATAGAAGTTAGGTGGCCAATCAGTTTATCTAGAGAGGGCTTCAAGAAATATAGGTCGATCCGTACATAGGTGTTGTCTGATGTTCTACCACTCGAAGGGGTACCAACATGGGTTACAAGAGTGGCCAACAGATATGTGCTTAAGAACCACTTGTATTTCCTGTGTGTCTGAATCCCTCAACCGTGGGTTTATCCATGTAACGACAGATCTCTATGGCTTAAAGACACCAGAATATGTCTGTACCTTGAAAAAAAAAATTAACCCACAATTTTCTACCAAGGAAAGTGCTCTGATACCACTTGTAATATTTCAGATATAAAAAGTATGCAAAACAGAAATAAAAGGCTAGAAATGGCAGATGAACAACAATATAACCATAATAACACCACAATAATACTGAAATGATAACATAATAACACCAAAAAGATCACTTCGATTACTAAGAGAAATGTTCATGGGCCTCTTCGAAGGGGAAACCTTCAATCGAGAAGAGCTCTATTACAATAATATCCAAGATAGGGTTCTCATACCCTCGACTCCTATTTATACAAAATATGTCTATCAAAAGAACCATCTAGAGGAATATCCTTCTAGAAGTAGAAGATTCTATTAGGTCTTCTTACATTCGACTTATTCTACTTTATTGCAAGGCCTTATTAATATTGACCTTTATTACATCTGAACATATTGTTCTACCTACGTGCGAGTTAGGTCCCTAACAATGCATGCCATAATATAGAAATTGGTGCATTTTGAGGAGTCGTATTTTAAATGATATTTTAAAATATCATTTAAAATATGGCATTAACGTACGATACTCATGTTTAAAATATCGTTTTGAGGAGTCATACGCATTATCGTTTCAAAATTGTATGGTGCTCATGTTTAAAATATACACCGGAGCACTAAATATAATGTATGTATCGGTGCATTACATTTATTATAGGCATTGGGGCTCTAAATACAATTTACACATCGGTGCATTTAGTATAATATATGCACTAGTTCTTAGTAAAAATAATGGTGTCGACATCTCACCTCAAATATTCAAATTTTCACTACACTTATATACATATGGTAAAATAGAAATTGGTATGTACTAATTATACAAGCACTGGGCACATGCTATATTAAACACATTGGGTCTCAAGATAACTTAAGCACACCAATGATCACTATATATTAAATGCATCGGTGCATACAAAAACTAAAACACATCAGTGCTTCATATGCAAGCAAGGAGGAACTGTTGCATATAAATTATAAGAGCATCGGTGCTCTGCATACGAAAGAAAAGTTGAAATAGGTGCACAATAATTATATCATCACACCAAGGAATTTGTATTATATTAACACATCAATTTGGGTTTGTCAAGACCGCACCGTCTTAGAAAAATAGGATCATGGAGAAATAAAATAAAACAAATACGGAAATAAAAACCAAAATATACACAATACAATAGAGACATAGTTATACATGTGTTACACATCAAAATTCCTCACTTTGACAATGTTACATTCTCATTGTCACAAGTAACATAAGTGTCACACTTTTGTCGCAAGTTTCTTAAGTGTCACATCATGAATGACACCATGAAAACAGTTGATACAACCCATAAAACATGGTAGAAGAAGAAGCCCCTTCATCTGACAGTCGGAACAAATGTTTTCCTATGATAATTTCTCATCTTAAAAACTTTTGGGAAGATTGGCGCTCCCATTCTCATAGATAGATAGCGCTAGCACTCTTTTCCCATATCACAAGGAGAATTGTAGCAATCTGTTACCCATTCTAAGTGAGTGTCAAATTGGTTGAGAAAATCTTGGAAGAAATCTCATTTTCTTCTAAAGAGTGCTATGGATGGATTGAGTTGGTTTGGATCAAATCTAACCCCTAGGATGCATCTAAGGGAGATATCACAACTATTGGAGTGATATCCTCAAATAATTCCAAATATACCCAAGGTGGTTGAACCTCTCAAATCCTATAAATGGATGCATTCTCATGGTGAACAAAAGAAGAGAAAAATCAGCAAAGCATTGTTATTTTGATTGTGGATCTTTCATGCAAGGGTTGGACTAGGAGGACTTGGAGAGGATGTTGTAACATCATTTGAAGATCATAATTTTTCTTTTGAAGTTCTCATTAATATACTTCGCCTATTTACTTCTAGTACATGTTTACATGTGTTTGTCTATGCTTTCCTTAATCTTCATAGATCGATTGATTTTTTCTAATCCATTAGAGTAGGAGATAGTTGTTTGTTTCTTATTTTCCATTGCAGGTATTGTTCATAACTCGTGGATTGGAACAACTTGGACAAACATTGAAAGTGAGGTACATCATAATCTCCCTACTTCTCTCTTTTTTGATGGATAGACTAAATCTATAGGAATGGTAGTGTCCAAAGCTAGTTTTATGTCTTGGTAGATGGGTTTGTACTCCAAGGGAAAGTTCACCTGTCCATAGGGAAATGTTTCGTGACAAAAATTGGAGAATTCTCTAGGGATTCACAAGGAGCCTAAAAAAATAAATTAATGGCTGAAATGAAATAAAAAAACATGGAAATGAATGAAAAAGAGGAAAGAACCAACATTACCTAGACGGTTTCGAAAATGGTCACCCACAAAAAAACACTCCAAAGAGGGAAAAACTCAAAGAGAAAAGGAGAATAGTAAAATTATGCAGGAGAATCACCTTCAAAGTCAAAGACGCAAGTGTGGAGGCACGAATATGACATCTCAGCATGACATAATTTCAAATCAACATTTAATTCAGAAGGAAAACGAGTTGTTGAAATATTTTGGAAACAGCGTTTTTCAATATATCTTGTTTGTAAAGTCTTATACGAATGTAAGGGGTTACAGTAAGGGAGTGGGAGCCCTTATCGGGTAATAACTGATAGTTATTGTAATAGGACAAAGTAGGTAACCACTAGAACTTGATAGAATAGGTTTCATACAGGAAGAAGAAGAGCTCAAAGAGCCACTCCTTATATAGCTTTGTTGTTTTTTTATTGTAAGAGATACGAGATAAGAGATTAGGGAGAGAAGAGTAGAAGAAAGATGTAATGAAGAACTATTATACTATGTAACTTTATTTCATGAATGAATAGAGCAGACAAAATTGTTCCAATTCCTTGGACAATGTTCATTATAATGTGTGATTGAATACATGATATATTATGTATGTGCTTTAGTTCATTTTCATTTATGTATGGTTGTTAGAATTGATCATATGAATTTGTGACGAAACTGGATAAGTTTCAATTGTTTCTCTTCTGAAACTCATATGCAAGGTGTGCATATCGTATGCAAGAAGTGCGTCGAAAGAGTCTCGGATTGACTCAGAGGATTTCAGAGAGAAAAAAGGGAACTTAGACCAGGTGCAAGGAGTGCACAACATCAAGGAGAAACCAAGCGTCGAAGAAACAGGACAGAGGGTGTTAAGAACCTGAATAGATCTACAAATATAATCACCACAAATAATGAATACACAATAGATCCACAAAACAATATAGAAGAAACCACACTTTATTACTATCAAACCCTTGAGGTAGGGCAACACCATACAATGGATCCTATTATGGAAGATATCCTCTCTTGTTCACTTGCCTCTTCGAGGGGGCATCCTCCTATTGAGATACTATTCAAAATACAATAGTTATCTTCATATCTCATTACATTGCTTGAACCCCTTTATATAGTACTACCATCACCTAAGGACATTTTAGAGGATGAATCTTCTAGAAGTAGAACCTTCTAAGAAGTCCTCTTACATTTATTATATCTAATTACCCATTTATTATATCTAACTACCATAGTGGGCCTTATTTAATAATATAGTGGACCTAGTCCACCTTACATTGAATGACCTCCACTATTATCACTATGGGCCCTCTAGGTCTCCCCACTACCTCTCTTGCTACCTTACATTCCATCCCCCTTATGAAAGCGTTGTCCTCAATGCTTAATGTACAACCATATACCAGGGTCCCATGGATAATTGTGGACCATAATGTTGAAGAAGATTGGAGAACCAAGGTCTCATGTAGAAAGGAAAGTCACCATGCTGAAGTAGTCCAACCACCATTGTAAGCCTGGGTCTCATGTCCAAGTGCTCATGTGAAATCCCCGTGGAAGATTTTGGAACCCAATAACCAACTCAAAATGATGCTCCAAAGACTAACACCTATCATGTGGATCCAAATAAGAATATCCATCCACATAGTGGAAAAGGGTCGTAGCAGAATATGGAAGGAATAATACCACTGTAGAATATGCAGGATGAACACTGGTAATAATCATTGGCTCTCGATTTGTCACATTGATTCTCTCTACAGAAGGTGGATTAGAGTTATCAAATAAAATATGAAAGTGGTTGTCATCCAGAAATGACAACTATACATATACCAATCATCACAATCGGCCTAAAAATCATACCAAGCATATATTTATTGATTATATTAATCTTTGATATCTACCATAAGAAATATATGTTGCATGTTATCCAATGAATCTCAAATACTACGGAAACTATCATTGAGACCATTTGCAAAGTCATGCAATCTAGCATCCAATGTGTCATACAATTTGGATTTGAATGCTTCAAGAATTCCCTTGAGGGTTTGAGAGGAAATAGCCATCTGAGCACCCTACGAACTCTTTTGTCCCACATCCGTCATGAAAAAACCCAAAAAATAGAACAACAAGTTACTGCAGAAAATCGTGGCATTTTCCAGAAAAACCCTGAAAAACCGTTGAATTTAAAATACTCATAACTTCACTTTCCAGCCTCTGTTTCGGCTGATTTGTTTTTTTGAAATTGGGTGAAATTGTGAGAGGAACTCAGATCTGTAATTTATTTGGGCAAATTCGGCCTCCAAATGCTACAGAAATAAAAACAAATTGTGCCGCTGTCCACGGAAAAAAACCTGAAAAATTACAGATTTTAAAACTTCAATATCTTGACTTCCCGGACTCCGTTTCAGATGATTTTTTTTTCAAATTGGTTGTTTTTATGAGAGGAACTCATATACACAACCTGTTTCTGCAAATTTTTCACAGAAATATACTGAAAATTTCTGGAATGTCGCGACTCTTTTTTTCTTCTCCGAAAAACAAATCTGCAAAAATAAAAAATATTTGTCCACAATGTCTTCCAAGGAAAGTGCTCTAATACCACTTGTTAAGAACTTGAATAGATATACAATTATAATCACCACAAATATTGAATACACAATAGATCCACAAAGCAATATAGAAGAAACCACACTTTATTACTGTCAAACCCTTGAGGTAGGGCAACACCATACAATGGATCCTATTATGGAAGAGATCCTCTCCTGTTCACTTGCCACTTCGAGGGGGCATCCTCCTATTGAGATACCACTCCAAATACAATAATTCTCTTCATATCTCATTACATTGCTTGAACCTCTTTATATAGTACTACCATCACCTAAGAACATTCTAGAGGAGGAATCTTCTAGAAGTAGAACCTTCTAAGAAGTCCTCTTACATTTATTATATCTAATTACCCATTTATTATATCTAACTACCATAGTGGGCCTTATTTAATAATATAGTGGACCTAGTCCACCTTACATTCAATGACCTCAATTGTTATCACTATGGGCCCTCTGCCCCCCCCCCACTACCTCTCTAGCCACCTTACAGAGGAACACAAGGAGTGCGGGAATAATTTATTTTCGAGAAATCCTTCGAACTGTGTTATCAAAATCCTAGGAATGCAAGGAGTATGGGGAAATCGAAATCTTCAAGGAGATCAAGCTCATAAGAGATAACACTTTTCATAACTGCAACGAGGTCCAAGAGATGAACTCGTAGGAGGAGAAAAGGTTGAAACATTTGAACACTTCGAAAATATTCCAAGTTAAAAGAAATCAGAAGCTCAGGAGGAGGAGCAAAAACAGTCGTTGGATCAAAGTGAAGAGGACCAACAACCATATGATCAAAGCAAGGTCCATGAACCTTATCACTTTGCACATGAAGAAGAGTGAACTTACCAAAGTTATGAAGTCCTGAAGTAATTTGGGACCGTTCATCGTCAAGAAGGATAGGTGGTGCAAGATTCACAACTCCAAAAGTTCATGGACCAGGAGGAGGTGAGGTAGCTGAAGTAGATCCTGACCGTTGATCACCAAGTGATATGTGTCAATAGATCAGTGGATTTGGGGAAATCACTTAGAGAGTTTAAGTTGAGAGTTAAAACTCCCGAAACCCGAAGTCCGAAGGAGATCTCAACCATCAGATCCAGAGGATAGGTGGCATGAATCTGTGGACTCCGAGTAAAGACCCTAAGTAATTCATAGCCATCAGATTTAAGGTGAGACATGGTGCAAATCCATGGACTCTGGGTAAAGACCCAAAGTAAATATCAATGGTCTGATTCAAGTGGACACATGGCAGAAATCTGCAAACTTTGAGGGAAAGTGAAAGTTGAGAATTGAGAAATCCAAATTCTGAAGACACAAAGGGACTACAACCATCAGATCAATGGGAGACATGCATCAGTGTATTACTAGCTCCGGATAAAAGTAATTGGCAAAAGAGTTGAGATTTGAGATTTCCAAAGTCTAAAATCCTGAAACGATCAGAACTGTCGATTGAAGAGGGCACGTGGAAAAAGATCTGTCATTGAGGGAGAAAACAAGGTTTGAGAGTTGAAAACTATGAATGTTGAATCACGAAGCAAATCACGCTCATTGATTTGAAAGGGTCAGATCTGATCCACAGACTTGGAAGGGACAGATCTCAACCACCAGTTCAGAAGAACCCTCAAGATCATGAGATCGATGGTCACCTCGCATTTCAAGGATAGAAGGTGCTCAAGATTTAAAAAGTTGAGGGCGGGCTGCAATCGATGCCACGGTATTGGTAAAAGGACACATGGTGGCTCGAGGTTAATTGTGGGGTGAAAAGTAGTTTGGTTCCAACCCACTCTTGGGCGCACCCGCAATCACGTGTTTACGTGAGGTCATCACCCAAGGTCACATCAAAGAGGGGCTTATCAGAAAAGGAGCTAGCACCCAAACTCTAAGATTTCACAAACGTGAAGGGGAAGGTCGTGGGTGCCATAAGACCTGTGCCAGAAAGCCAAAAGGGCTTGTTTTTATATATAGAATGAGACCATCAAGGTTTTAGATATTTGTTCAACTCAATAATCAGAGATCCTTGACCTGGAGGTCGTGTAGCCCTACGGGGGAGTAATGGGGCTGCATCATGTGGTATCAGAGCTTTATATTGATATTTTTTGTAGACAACAAACAAAAGAGAAAGGAGATAAATTGGTATCATTTGCGGTATCAAAAAAAAAATGGTTTATGTTTGTAGGCACCAGAAGGTGACGCAATGAAATCATGTCACCCAGAAGGTGTAGAGCAAATGTAGAAATGGAAGAAGAAATGTGGCGACTCGAAATGTGACTGGATGCCATGGAAAAAACACAGAGGAGAGCACCAGACACTGTAGATATCAGTGAAGTTGAAATCGAAGAGATAGAGGTCAAAGAAGATGCAAAAGAGGATGCTGCAAAATATCTCTTATTGAAAGTTGTTTCAAGAATAGGAGCCAAAGAAAAAATAGAGGTACCAATGTATGAAGGCTATTTATAACTTGAATAATTGTTGGATTGGGTACGAGCTATGGACAAGTACTTCGGTTATGAAGATATCGAAGAACACAATATGGTGAAGAATGTAGTGACAAGACTGAAGGGTCATGCAACACTATGGTGGGACAAACTGCAAGTTGATCGTAGATGCAAGGGTAAGTAGAAAATTAAAAGATGGGATAGGATGGTAGCCAAGATAAAAGAAAAAGTTATCCTGAAAGACTATCAAATCAATATGTTTAGAAGATTGCATAACCTGAGACAAAAAATATTATCAGTGAAGGAGTACACTGAGGAATTTTACAGATTGAACATCAGGGTTGGACAGAAAGAAAATGAAGATGAAAAAATAGCCAGGTATATCAATGGGATGAGATATGAAATACAAGAGGATAGAAGCATGATGTTTGTTAGTAAATTCAAGGATGCTTATCAAGCAACCTTTAAATCTAAAGATAAATTGGCCAGGAAACAAAGCCAATGAAACAGAGGAGGAAATTCAAGCAGAGGTAAGGGAACCAGCAGAGAGAAGTTCCAGAAGCCAAAGCATGAAGCTGGAAAACAACATATTCACCCTGAGAAGGGTGGAAGTTCTAAGGAATGACAACATGGAGGAAGAAGTTATTTTTTTAGAGGAAGAGGAAGATCCAGAGAATGTGAAGTTAGATTTTATGTATGTGGAAAACCAGGGCACAAGTCTTGGGAATTTCTCGAGAGAAAGAAAGAAGTAGGAGGAGAAGCACACATTTTTGAAGCATAGAAGCATGTTGAAGAAGAAGCAACAGAAGGAGGAAAGAACCTCATGATGAGGAAAATTCTTCTTAAATCAGAGAAGGAGGCAGAGGAACCAGTTCAACAAACAAGTTTATTCAGAACTGCTTGCAAGACAAAAGACATAGTTTGCAAGGTGATCATATATAGTGGGAGCACTAACAATCTAGTATCCATGGAGATGGTGGAGAAACTAGAGCTGAAGACAACTGCACATCCAAACCCATACAAGGTATCATGGTTGCATAGAGGAAATCAAGTAATGGTAAGTCAACAATGCCAAATTGAATTTAAAATAGGAGGTTATAGGGATGAAATATTATGTAAGACATACTAATCTTCAGTAAGACAAAGGGAGAACACTTAAGACACCTAACATCAGTGATGGAAAAGTTTCAACAAGAAAAATTGTTGATAAATCTGAAGAAAAACTCTTTTATGAAGAAAGAAATCATATACTTGGGTTTTGTGTTATCTTCAAATGAATTGAAGATGGATCTAGAAAAGGTGAGAGCAATCAAAGAATAGTCATCTCCAGGAAGCATATTTGAAGTAAGCAGTTTTCATGGATAAGCAAGTTTTTATGGAAATTTTATCAGAAATTTCAATGGTATATGTACGCCCATGCTAGACACTGTGAAGAAGAAACACAAGTCTTTTAATTGGATAGAGGAAGCTGAAAAAAGTTTCAAAGTGTTGAAGGAGAAGATCACAGAAGACCGAATACGGTCTTACCAGATTTTGGGAAAACATTTCAAATGAGATGTGATGCAAGTGGAGTAGCTATTGGAGATGTCTTAAGTCAGGATAATAGGCCAGTTGCTTATTTTAGTGAGAAGCTAAATGAAACCAAGAAGAGGTATTCCACATATGACAAAGAATTTTATGCAGTGATTCAAGCTTTAAATAAGTGGAGGCACTATCTAATTCCTAAAGAATTTGTCCTGTATAGTGATAATCAAGTTTTGCAGTTTATTACTAGGCAAGAAGAGTTGAATCAGAGACATGCTAAATGGGCATAATTTCTGCATAATTTTACTTTTGTTATTAAACATATTGTTGGAACTGCTAACAAAGTTGTTGATGCTTTGAGCATGAGGAGTTTAATTGTATAGGAATTCCAAGTGGAGACCTTATGGTTTGAACACCTCAAGGAAATGTATCGAGAAGATCCAGATTTTAAGGAAGCTTATGAGGCATGTAAGAATCCTTTTTTGGGAGACAAAAGCCCATGGACATAATATTTGATCCAAGATGGATTATTATTCAAAGGAATCCAACTATGCATACCAAAATTCCCAATGATACATAACATGCTAAAAGAAAAACATAGTGGAGGTTTAGCTGGACATTTTGGTCATGATAAGACATTTGCACAGCTGAGCAATTCGTATTATTGGTCAAGCATGAGGGAAGAGGTGAAATTTTTTTTGAACAAATGAAGAATTTGTCAGTATGCAAAAGGAAGACAACAGAACATTGGTTTGTATCAACAATTACCAATTCCAGAAAGGTCGTGGGATGCAATCAGTATGGATTTTGTATTGGGATTGCCTAGAACCCAAAAAGGGAGTGATTCCATATTTTTTGTGGTGGATAGATTCTTAAAAATGACACATTCCATACCATTCCGGAAGACAAATAATGCTACACATATAGCCAATTTGTTTTTCAGAGAAGTGGTGAGACTACATGGATTACTTAGGAGCATAGTCTCAGACAGGGACACCAAATTTGTAGGACACTTTTGGCAGACTCTATGGAAGAGGCTGGGGAATTTTTTTTCCTTTAGTTCAACATATCACCCTCAGATAGATGGACAGACTTAAGTAGTAAACAAGAGTCTGGGAAATTTTTTAAGAATTTTAGTCACTAAACAAGGTCATCAATGGGATCAGATTCTGGCACAAACATATGTTGCATTTAACAATTCAGTGAACATGAGCACAGGAAAAATTCCATTTGAAATTATGTATGGTATACAGCCAAGAGGGATTACAGAGTTGAGATATTTGAATCAAGATTATTTCAAAAGTGTTGGAGAAGAGGATTTTGCAACAGAAATGTAGAAACTCCATGACAGAGTCAAAGAATAGCTAAAGGACAACACCCTAAAATATAAGAACAAAGTTTATCAGAAGAGGAGAGAAGTTCAATTCGAAGTGGGAGATGAAGTTTTAGCTCATTTGAGAAAGGAAAGGTTTCCAAGGGGAACATATAACAAGTTGAAAATGAAGAAGATAGGACCATGCAGGATTCTCAAAAAATTTACAGCCAATGCTTATGAAATTGGGTTGCTAGACAATGTTGGGATATCACTGATATTCAATTGTATCCTTACAAGAGAGATGATGCAGGAGAACCATATGATCAGAAATAAGTTCAGTGGGAATTAAAATTTCCCACAGCAGAAAAACATCAGATGGAGAAAATCATAAAACAAAGAGTTGGAAAGAAGACCAAGAGGAAGATATATCTTAAATACTTAGTGAAGTGGAAATATCGTCGAGTGGAATATTCAAGTTGGGTCATTGAACCTTATATTTTGAAGCATGGAAAAACAGTGAAGGAACTCATGGATAGGTGTCCATGAATATTTTAGCTAGAGGAGTATGATGCAGGAGAATTGTTGGCCCTTGACCAAGTTTTGAGGAATACTTGGCCATATTTGACCATTTTTGGAACTGCGACAGCTAGTCAAAGATGGAACACAACGCGAAGTGGAAATTAGGGAAGAAAAACCTATTTTTAGGACCTTTTTAGGGTTTTTGGGTTGATGTAAAGGGAAAGGGATGTCGACCCGTGTGTTTACCCATTCTTAGGCCCATTTTGTAATCTATAAATATTTACTTAGGAAATGTAAGTAGAGGGGGGATAGTACATCTATGTGATGTATTGCTAAAGGCTTAGTGCTAGTAACTGGATCTATGTGATTGGATGTATATTGCAAGTGCTATGTGCATGATTGTAAGGAGCTTGAAAAGCTAAGTGAAAGTTGTTGTAGTTTTGTGCTGAAGTGCAAGGAAGAAGGATCTAGTGAGTTGCGCAGATATTCTGTCCTATGTGAAGTAAGGGTCATTGAAGCTATGTGTTGTAATCGCTTGACCGAGATAATACAAAGAAGAATGCTTTGTGGATGTAGCCCCAGGGTGGGAGTGAACCACGGTAACTTTGTGTATTGTGCTCTGTGCTTCAACCTGATGCGTTTATCTCCTTCTTGGCTAAGTGCTTGATGTGATTAAATAGATTTAGTTATGATTTATGATTCTGAGATAGGAATGAATGTTAGATCTGATATATAAGATGCTTAGTGTCTGATATAGTGAATCTAATCTATCTTGTTGTATCTAAGTGCTAAGTCTTCTCGAATCTAAGTATATAATGCGATGCTTTGTGTTATCTGCGAAGTGTTGTAAGGATTGAATATTGATGGATAAACCATGCTAGATATTTCTAAGTGCTATAATCACAGATCTGTGTCCCAGCTAAGGTTGTAGACATCTGAGTCCTAGAACCGCCCCTCACTCTACCTCAGGTGAGAATTCATCTGCTTCGTAGGTGTTGCCGAAAGGGCTGGTAGTTAGGGTATGTTGGTGTGCTCTTAGAGTGAACCCTGGGTCTGCCCCTGTGCCAACAAGAATCACTTTCAAAGTCAAAGATGCAAGCATGAAGGCAGGGATATGACATCTCAGCATGACAGAATTTCAAATCAACATTTAATTCAGAAGGAAAACGAGTTGTTGAGATATTTTGGAAACAACGTTTTTTAATATATCTTGTTTGTAAAGTCTTATATGACTGTAAGGAGTTATAGATAGGGAGTGGGAGCCCTTATCAGGTAATAACTGATAGTTATTGTAATAGGACAAAGTAGGTAACCGCTAGAACCTAATAGGATAGGTTGCAGACGGGATGGAGAAGAGATCGAGGAGCCACTCCTTAGATAGATTTGTTGTTTTTGTATTGTAAGAGATAAGAGATAAGATATTAGGGAGAGAAGAGAAGAATAGAGTAGCAGAGTAGAAGAAAGATGCAATGAAGAACTATAATACTATGTAACTTTCGTTCATGAATGAATAGAGAAGACATAATTGTTCCAATTCCTTGGATAGTGTTCATTATGCTGTTTGATTGAATGAATGATATATTATGTATGTGCTTTATTTCATTTTCATTTATATATGGTTGTTAGTATTGATCATATGAATTTGTGACGAAACTGGATAAGTTTCAATTGTTTCTCTTCTGAAACTTGTATACAAGGTGTGCATATCGTACGCAAGGTGTGCGTCAACATAGTCTCGGATTGAATTAGAGGAGTTCAGAGAGAACAAAGGGAACTTAGACCAGTTCCAAGGAGTGCACAACATCAAGGAACGACCAAGCGTCGAAGAACTAGGACAGAGGAACACAAGGAGTGTGGGAAGAATTTGTTTTCAATAAATCCTTCAAACTGAGTTATCAAAATCCCATGAATGAAAGGAGTACATGGGAAATAAAAATATTCAAGGAGATCAAGATCAGAAGAGATAGTTCTTTTCAGAAGTGTAGAAAAGTTCCAAGAGGAAAATGCATAGGAGGAGCGAAGGTAGAAACCTTTGAACACTTAGAAAATCTTCTAAGTCAGAAGAAATCAGAAGCTCAGGAGGAGGAGCGACAACAGTCATTGGATCACAGTGCAGAGGACCAACAGTCATCTAATCAAAGAAAGGTGCACAAACCTTAGCGCTTTGCACACACAAAAGAGTGAAATTACCAAAGTTCCGAAGTCTCGAAGTAATTTGGGACCGTCCATCGTCAAGAAGGACAGGTGGTGCAAGATTCACAACTCCAGAAGTTCGTGGAACAAGAGGAGGTGAGGTAGCTGAAGTAGATTCCGACCGTTGATTTCCAGGAGATACGTGTCAGCAGATCAGTGGATTTGGGGAAATCACTTAGAGTGTTTCAGTTGAGAGTTGGAACTCCTGAAACTTGAATTCCAAAGGATATCTCAACTTTCAGATCCAGAGGACATGTGGCATGAATCTGTGGGCTCCGGGTAAAGAACCAAAGTAATTCATAGCCATCATATTTAGGGTGAGACATGGTGAAAATCCATGGACTTCAGGTAAAGACCCAAAGTAAATCTCAACGGTTTGATTCAAGTGGACACGCGACATAAATCTGCATACTTCGAGGGAAAGTGAAAGTTGAGAATTGAGAAATCTGAAGTCCGAAGACCCGCAGGGACTTCAGCCATCAGATTAGCGAGAGACACGTGTCATTGGATTTCCAGATCCAGATAAAGTAAATTGGGAAAAGAGTTGAGATTTGAGATTTCCGAAGTCTGGAATTCCGAAATGATCAGAACCGTCGATTGTAGAGGGCATGTGGAAAAATATTTGCAATTGTGGGAGAAAGAAAGATTTGAGAGTTGAAAACTCAGAACATTGAATCGCGAAGAAAATCAATCCTGTTGATTTGAAAGGGTCAGATCTAATCCGCAAACTTGGAAGGGACATATCTCAATCGTCCTTTCAAAAGCACCATCAAGATCATGAATCACCTTGCATTTCAGGGATAGAGGGTGCTTATAAGAAAAGGAGCTAGTGCCCAAACTCTGATATTTCTCAAGCACGAAGGGGAAGGTAGTGGGTGCCATAAGACCTGCGCAAGAAAGCTGAAAGGGCCTTTGTTTAGATATAGAACGAGACCATCAAGGTTTCAGAGAGTCGTTCGACTCAAGAATCAAAGATCCTTGACCGGGAGGTCGTGTAGCCCTACGGGGGAGTAGAGGGGTTGCATCATAAAACAAAGGTTAAAATTATTTCTTTCCCTAATTATAAATTTGGTATGTTCAAATTTGGTCATTTTTCCTCCTTTTCACACTTTACAAAATTTATTTTTTGGTTTTCTGTCATTTTTTGAGAAGCTGCTAATATGTTTTTCCCAGAACGACTTGGTTATGCAGAAATTGGAGAAGATACTCTTCAATGACCTCATAATGCCAATGAGCTTAGTCTTTGTTCTTTCTCGCACTCATAAATACATGATAATGTAACCAAGTATACTTTTATCACTTTTTCGGAATCGTAAAGGTTATACAAAAAATGAACCCCCTGGAGTTTCCTTTAAGCTCTTTTCAAACTCTCTAAACATGAAAATATTGCTAAGTGATATTGCTTCCTTTCACACTCATTAAAAGGTTTGAAAGGGAATCTTTCGAGTAACAATTTATCTCTTTTTCGTACCTCGAAGACTAAAATTACGAAAAAATGACAACCCTAGAGTCACCTTTAAGTTCTTTTCAGACTCTCTAAACATGAAAAACCACTGAGTTTTCCTTCTATGGACTCGCAAAATTACACACTGAAGGGCCCATCTGGGGACGAACCCTTACTTCTTTTAGTTCATTAAATAAAGGAAGAAGAACTTACCGAAGGTTAGTTATATCGAGCATGTTTTATCCTCATCGAGCTCGTTAAATTAAAAAGAGATACTCATCTATCTGGATGGGGGAAAAAATTGAAGGAAGTGGGTCAAGTTTCTTGAAAACTTTTTAAGTAGTTCTTGCAGATGCCCTTAAACACAAAAAAAAAATTAATCTCCACACTGAACACTTGGATAATCCATTAAAACCTCTTCATTGAACCAATCCTATGATTCTTTCCATTCCTTTGACCCATCCAAAGAATGCCTCAACACTCGCTGCATTATGTTTTGGTCCACTATGCATTTATGCTTCCAAGTCTGACACCATGCCTCAGTGTTCAAGGGAAGTGTCCTCCTCAAAAGTCAACCATCTAAAAAATTACGAGTTTCCATACTCGTGTTAGTCCATTTTCATCTGCTATATCTTATCACTTTCTTGAGACAAGTTTTGTGTCGACTGATGGGGGATACATCAATGCCCTCCTTCGACAAGTATTTTCCTATCGAGTTCAACAAATTATCCGGGAAATAGATTTAGGAACACATCAGTACATTGGGACCTTCATACCTCAATGGCAGGCCACCTCACATTCGGTAGTGGGTATTCATTAATGACCCCTGAGTGATTGACTCCATGAATTTTTTACTTCAAATCATTTTTCACATTCGTTGGATTGTACCTTAAAATTACCTTGAAAATCATCGACATCAATGGTGATTTATCTTGCACTTGTTAAAGGTATACATGAATGATCAGTAATCAAGTGCTTTCTACCATGTTTGACATCAAAACATATGTTCACATGGGTAATATTTGTGCTACATCGGGATTGAGATGAAGACCCTGGGTTGAGCATTCACTCTAATATCTATTCTACCTAGGCTGCGAAGGAAGTCATTTGATCATGTTGATATATATGTTGTCACATAGATCCACATTGTATTGGTTCGTGGCTATGTTTTATCATTTCGTAGCTCCATTGTGTATTTTGCATGGCTATGATCATTTCATGTCATAGAGGTATGGATCCACATTATATCTATGGTGGCCATACCCTTAGTCAATATCATCATGATTCATAGTGTATTTATTGGAAACCATATTTTGATTCACTTATAGTTTGAGCATAGGTATGTCTTCCTTGGGAATGGAACACATATTAACATTGTTTGATGGTTGTCTACAACTTATACTAAGTTCCCCAATTCCATACCCTTGCTTCGAAGAATCTAAAAATTGTTTCGACCATCATCTTTCATCTTCTAACTTCACACTTTGGGGGGTAATCTATTACACATCAAAATTATTCACTTCGACAATGTTACATTCTCATGATAAACTATAGACAAGAATAACAACATGGCGGAAAAGGCTCACTAGACAACACTCTAACTGTATTCACACCAATGGTACATATTTATAGTACAATGGGTGATGCCACCTCATAGAGAGATTTTCTTTAGATCCTAAAATCATGCATGATGACTAGGCTAGCCAATCTTAACTAAATCATTAGTCATCACTTGAGGATATATTACTAATATCCTAAATGAATAATACAAATATAGGTGACAATTTAGACTTAGTGATTGTTAAAGGTAAGCCATAGGCTAACAATCCCCCCCTCAATCACAAGTCTGATCAATAATACCAGCAATACAGAATAAACGGGTATCAATTCCAAGTCTTCATACTGAAACTCATGTGTTGAACCTCAATGAAGAACTGCCTGAAAAACCGTCAATCTGGATGTTGAATGGTTCATCTGAAATGAACTGAAAGAGAGCTGAGATATGGAAGTGAACAACTGCAATATCTAAACATTCCCTGATTGCTTGACAATTTGATCATTTTGCCAAGTATTTTAGCTAGAAGAATCTGATGTCTTATGCTAATTGGTGAACATGTAGTATCACCACTCTACTATCAATGCATCACTGAAAGTGCTCTCTGAATCTCTGGTTTGGTATAACCACTGACCAATTAAGACACTTTTAGGTGTCCAACAACATCCCAATGTATAATGTGTATGATTCAATTGCAATTCATTGTACCATAATCCTACCAAAGTCTGTGATCTTTGGAAAATCTCACTATGTGATCATGTGAGCTAGGATACATGCAATTTGTTCACTTAATGTAAAATTCAATTTGATGAGAGCGAACCAAGAGAAGTGAATCAAATTCTAGTTTGACACATCCTTGAAAATGCCTGACAACTCAATCAAATGTCAGGCTGCAATGCATAAGGATCCTCTTGTCCTCTGCTAGGTCGAATGAACATCTATGTGAACCAAACATTCACATCATTGCTCTCAAAATCAAAATCAAAGATCCCAATTATGTATGATTCAACTTAAACTTATTGAACCATAATTCTTCCAAAGTCTGTCATCTACAGACAGTAGCTTCCCATTTGGAAAATGTCATGTGCATATGGCATACTTGTTGTCGAAACTTTCAATTTGACAACCATATTCAATTCCATCATCAATTCCCCCCTTTGTCAGCTTAAAGGAGAGACCACAAGTGGTTTCATGAACCATCATAACTGGAATTTTGAACTCCCCCCCTTAAGGTGCATGAGAGTTACATCATTGTACTCCCCCCTTCTATGCTCAAGACAGTACCATACTTGTTCCATTTGAGTACAACACAAAGTGGGCATGCAAAAAAACCCACATGTTATCTCATCCCGTGAGGGCCATGCTCGAAAGCTATGCCATAAGGGGACTGTTGAAACAAAACTTAATTTTTCACCTTAAGGATAAAATTTTTTTGGCATCCTGGAGTCTTTGCCTTAGTAAAATTTCTATAAAATAAAGTTTTTCATCTCTAATGAATTCGAAATGCCTTTGTGGTTTATTCTTGGTAAAAGAATGGTTGAAATTAAAATTAATGTCTGCTCCAAACACTTTTTCGAATAACATTCTAAATGAACCCTAATGTTAAAACTTAAGAAAGATCAAACCCATATCRGGATATCGRAATTCGYTGTTTTGAAATAACAAATTTCAATGCAAATCAAACAACGAAACCCCGATCCCCGATTTCCCGATACGCTAATCTTCGATTAATTCATCATTTTCTTAAATCTCATTTAAAAATAAGTTTTAAACGTTAAACCAATTATATCGGGAAATCGCGATTCGCGGTTTTGAAAGAACAAATAAACTTAACATCGTTTTCTTCGATTTCCCGATCCCCGATTGTGATTAATTCGTAATTGAGGTTTGATTACTAATAAATATGATTAAGAGTGATTAATTATATCGGGAAATCGCTACTTGCGATTCTGCGAACAGAAGTTTTCACATCATCAAATATCCCGATTTCTCGATCCCTGATTTCCCATTTTCCGAACTTTTGATTAAGCAAACTCCGAAAAGATAATCTGAATTAATTAAGATAATAAAATGATTTACTTAATTAATAGGTCGCGATTTCGGCGATCGGGGTTTTATGATGACTCTTTTTCTTGACATTGAAAATCCCGAA
>ML778386.1:1089364-1107107 GCA_009831015.1 Picea engelmannii | reverse complement strand
TACGCTCACTTGAACTTGCTTCCAGGAATTTGAGCATGTCGGTTACCACCAAAAATGCATCCAAACTTGTGATTACAATGATTTGAGTTTCTAGTACTCAACCTTGTCAATTTTGACTCAAAATTACAATGAATCTTGGGTGTTGGGCTCAACCGAGAATGCACCCAATTACAAAGAAATTCAACTTCACTTGATTTAAAAAGACAAGTAAACTTACAAAAGGACTATTTGTAAGCTACAAATATTGTTTATTCCAAAGTTGAATTGATCTTAAATTTTTTTTTTTTTTTTTTGTTGATGCTTTGAGTCCTTGATTATGAGCTTGATGTGTCCAATGCTACAATGATTTGAATTGCTCCTTTGATTAATTTGATTGTATTGATTGATATGATTTGATTGCATTTCCTTAACTTGTTGTGTACTCCATGTGTAATGTGTTACAATTGTGTTTATTTCAAAACTAGACATTAAACATTAAGCATTCAAGAAAATAGCCACCAACCACACTACACAATGCACTGCAAAAAAAACATGAACTATCGGGGCTTGGCCTTGACCCTCGTATAGTCACATCGAAAAAAAATACAAGAAAGTATTGTACTGGACCCTTCTCAACTTCTTAATATCAAGATTACAAAATTGGCTAATTTATACAAACCACCCCTCTTATATTCACAATTAGAAGTGAAACTTCCAAATTTAATAAACAAATTTCTTCTCATATAAAATTGCCCCCCTAAAAACCATTATTTTAATGTTCAATTGAATCCACTTATCACTTCCATTTTAATCTCATATCACTCCAATATGAGGATTTTCAAAATCTCCTTATCATTTAATCACATAAAAATATACTTTATGTTAACGTTTTAAACCATATGATATAAAGTGATTTGACATAAAGTGATATACTTCATGTTAAAGTTTTAAAAATTAGAACTTCCAAATCTTATACTCCATATACTTTTCCTATCTCAATCTTTCTCCAAAAGTTTTTAAAGAAAAATATATTTCCCTTAAAGTGTGTGTTTGTTTGTTTTATATGCATGACATAGTTTTATAATTCATGAATTGAAAGAGTTTTAAAGCGGCAGTTCAAACTTGAAACCAATAGGCACATACCATGCGGATCTATTGACTTGGGAGCACATGAGAAAAATTTGGAGCAAATCGTGATAAAATCACCATTTAGTTGTTGATGAAATCGTTGAGATATGGAGGTCACGCACGCGTTGATATGTAGAGTGCTCGAGAGAAAATCGTGGAGATTTGGAGGTGAATACTAATTGTTGGACGTATTCATGGAAGGCATGGGTGATAAATCCAATGAGCTAATACCAATTTCCACGTACAGATCTGAGTTGCTCTTGATGCCCATTCCATGCATAAATTCGTGCTGCTCTTCATGTCCATTCCAGCGATCAGAGACTATCACTTCACATCTTCTTGCATAGCCACGACATGTGGGTCTCCTCTTTGAATGACTTATTGAGAGTTTTACAATTGAAAAGCTTGCAGTGAAATATTGGCACTCCTTCTTATGACAATTATGCCCCTCTTGTTGTTAAGAAAAAAATGAGCCCTTTTTTATTTTTATTTTTCAAATAAAAATTTTGGCTAGCAGCAACAAGAATAGATATCGCAATCAATACTACAAAAAAGATGCACATCCAGGGACAGGGAAACAAGAATGCTTAGCACGGATCATCTATCTATTATAGCATCCCCATCGGGCATTCCTGAAACATGATGTTTTTGAAGCCATTGCATATGGAGTAGGTTCAGGAAAATCATCAGCGACAACTAAATTGCACAAGCCATCTTAATGACCAAAAAATGAGAAGACATTATCAACACCAACAACTCCCATATCTTTGCAATTACCCTTGCGAGTGCAGTCGTATGGAATTTATAGCAGATTTCTTGATATGATTGAGGATGATTTGGATGCGATCAGGATTGGCATATGGCTCTTCTCTTTTCCATTACGCGTTCAAGATTGAATTTTTCACCTTCCAATTCTTCATGAAATTATCAAACCTTCCACGGAACACTACCATGGAATTATCATGTCCTTAAGACTAAAGGAACTCTGATATCCTATGTCTTTTGGTGCCAACAATCCACACAGATTATGTGTGCCAAATCTGGCGTTAACTTCTACAGGACTGCAATTAATAACCAAATCACCTTTCTATTGGTTAAACCTCAGATCAGTGCTCTAACCTTGACAATCAGGAACCGGAAATGGGCTTGAGAATAGATTGTTTGTGTTGGGCCATGAATATGACCTCTATTTTGGATATCTTTGACTTGTTTTTCACCTGTTCTACACTAGTTACCAGCATCTTATATCTCCTCTTGACAAACATCTATCTATTTTGCTACATTTCTAGCCTATATCCTTTTGCCCTGTCTAACCATGTTTCTAAGGTAAAAAGATCATCTTTTAATACATTTTGCAAATGTTTTAATCTTTTGAATGTTAATTAAAATAATGCATACTATGATTAATGGACTAATGCAATATTGGGATGCAACTCTTTTGACTACTTTATTGCAGATTATCACATGTTGACGCGACCTCCCTTTTGCTCGTGAAGCTTTGTAAGGTTTGATGCCACTTCAACATACAAGATGGACTCCTATTCAAAGAAGAACGCATGCAGAGACACATTAACTAGAAGTTGTTATTAGAGGTGAATCTCATGACACTTCGTGTCATGAGATTGCTCGTTCAAGTTTATTATGTAATTAATATTCTGCATAATACATGGCTTTTCCATTTTTAGCATTGGTAGTTAGCTTAGATGGAGGATCGCAGATCCAAAAACAAGGATTAAAAAACATTATAAAACGATGGGTCTGCCCTGGTATAGGGGATATATTGATTTTGATAAACTCGACTGAGACTTTTGCTGAATATAATGATGTTGGTTTTCTCTCTAAATTGATGTCTGGTTAAAGTTGAACACATGGATTAGTCGTTTCTGCAATAGTTTTTGAATGGATATGGTAGCATAGATCGCTCTTTTCTGAAACATTAACAGGGATCTCTGTCTCTGTGGGAGGGCCCACCATCAAAGGTAGATGATCTCTCCATTTTATAGTAGATATATATAGTAGATGTTGATTGTCTTTTCTATAGAAATAATCACTGTAGAAATCATTTCATGGTTTTATGATTTAAATATGCAACTGTTAGATTGAATTCTATTATAATTTAGATTACATGGCATTGTAATTCTGTAGAGTAATCTCTGTGCACAGAGCGTAGGATAGTTGGTAGATAGATTTGAATAACCATGTTTTGTAGAATGCTTTGTAGATTGAATCATCAATTTGCCAAAGTCGTAGATCGAACTATAGGATAAAGATAGTGAATGGTAGAATTAAATAGGTTTTAAATTAATTCATAAGGCTTGGATCATTTGAATTCATGTTAATATAGATAGATTCACGCATGGTAGTTGAATTTCAATGAATTTAGTTGGTAGTCTGTAAGTTTAAAATCAAAACATAGAAGGAAGTTTGATTAGTTTTTATATCATTTACTTTTACATAGGTTGGTTGAAGGAAATTGCAGAGCTAGTGACTTAGATTGAATTTATAGTTAGTGGATAATTAATGAATTTGATTTAAGAGATAGTTGTGATTTTGTAGATTAAAAAATAGATTAAATTTATCCTTACGGTACAATCTCATAGGATTTCCCTTTCGTAGGAAATAGATTTACACTTAAAAATAGAATAGAGTTGTTGTTAGTGTTCCATACCCATTTTGCACTAGTTACTCTGTTTTGTACTTGTTCAGCACTGTTATTATTATTTTAGTTAATTAGAAGTTAATCAGGTTTAATATTTCCTTTTTGAACAATGAAATTTAAATCTTTATTTTTAGATCTAGATTCATAGAGTATTTTTCCACTAGCACCCACAACACTGTAGATGAATAAATAATAGAAGAGAATTTGGTGATTAAGATTAAAACATTTCTTTCTTCATTTCTAATAGATGAATTGTGAATTAATAGATTATAGAATAGGATAGGAGTTCTGATTAAAAGTTAAAATAGAATTTATATGTTTGGTATTTAAATTACATTTCTCTACTTTGGCATAGATTAAATTGTTTGCTTAGCATTAGTTGTAGACAGTGGATTGTTAAAATAGAATAGATGAAATTAATGGTTAAATATCCTTTCCTGCACTTTGAAAGTAGAGGGTTTTATAGATAGAGTAATTTGGCTTCTTTTGAATAGTTTTTAGAAAATTCTTACCCGCACATATAGTGTAGCAGCTCTAAGATTACCAACCCTGGTCTGAAAATTTAATGTTTTCAGGTCATTAGAAAAGTGATATAATTTACCTGACATTTTTGGCGTCGTTGTTGGGGAGTTGTTTAAAAGGTAAGTTAGATAGTTGGCTTTATTATTTTTGACATGTTTGGTTTGGTGTGGTGTTTTCTAGAAGGTTAATGGAGGAGGAGCTATAAGACAAGAGGTAAGAACCTACGCATCTGTTATCACAGGTTCCTCCTAAACTCAATCTTAGTCTTTATTTTATTAGTTTCTTTTTATAGTATGTTTTCATGAGAAATAGAGATAATAGAGGTAGATTTAGGGGAAACTCAAAACAAGAAAAAGATCCAGAAAATATTTTTGGTGGGCGACAGGGTTCTATCACCACATCTGCAGATAGGTATTCTGAGAAAAAACAACAAAAAGGAGAAACCTCCACCCAAAAAGCAATAGAAACTGAAATCGAGATATTGGCTGAGGAGACTATTGAAGGAAACATAGGATTAGAAGAAGAAACACCCGAAATTGGACTAGAAGGTGACAATACAATATCTGAAGAACTTCAATCAATACTGATTACACCTCTAAAACCAGGTGATACCACCTATTCTGGAAAAAAACTTCCTGGTGATCCAAATTGGGTTGATTTAGTTAATCCTGAGAGAGTGAAAGCTCTTCTTGAGAACATTAATCCTATAGTTTCACAGGTAGATACCACAATCGTTGGAGCATAAGTAATAGGATCCTCGGACAATCCAGTTATCCAATTGGGGGATAAATATTCTGTTAGAAGGAACCCCATTGCAAAAGAGGAAAGGTGGGATTTCACGCCTTCCCCGAAGAAAGATCAAATTGCATATACAATCTCTGGTCAACCTTTTAACAGAACTAAGAGGGAAAGAGAAATGGAGAGGAGGGAGAACAACCTCATAATGAGCATGAGGAGGAAGAGAAAGAAGAAAATGAACTGAGACCAGAACCTACCTTTGGATTCCCAATCTTGGATCTGGTTCAAAATATCAATATGAAAAGTATTCCACCCTCTGCACTACCGACCTTTTATGGGAAAAGTAGTGAAGATCTAGATGTCTTCCTTTTTGAGTTTGATATCCTCTGCAGAAGTTACAACTATCTACATGATGCACATAAGTTGAAGTTGTTTCCTGCAACTCTAAAGAATTCTACATTACGATGGTTTGTGGGTTTAGGAGAGTACAATATTAGATCTTGGGAGGATATGAAAGAGAAATTTTTAAAGAAATACCAAGACTACTGTAGACCCGAGGATTCTCGAAATGATATTTTCAAAATGCAACAACATGATGAAGAGAGTCTCGAGGATTTCCTGGAAAGGTTTATATATATTCTCCAAAAATCCAAATATAATGGTCTCCAAGATGAAGCCATCAAAACTCTTTTCTTAAAAGGTGTTTTGGAAGAATATATAGATACTCTTAATCTAATGGCTTCAGGGGAGATCTACCAGAAAAAGTTCGAAGAAATTGGTGAGTTATGTAGAACCTATTCAAGAAGTAAGGGGAAAACAATAAAGAGTGTGAGAGAACCTTTTAATAGAAACACTAAATACACTACCTCTAGAGGAGTTACTAGGAGTGAACTAGGCAATCTTTTGGAAAATTTCAAAACTGATATCCTTAGTACCATTGGCTCTCAGTTAGACACTCTTAAAATTAAGAAAAAGCAGGAAGATGAAGACTTTGTATTAGGCATATATTGTCCCAGATGTAGGAAAAGACATCCTCGGTGGGAATGTCCTTTGGATAATATTTCTGTATGTGGAATTTTTACTGATAACCATGCAACAGAGGATTTCCCATCATTACCTGGGTTACAAGATATATACAAGGGAGGGGAGGCTCCAGAATCATCATATCCACCTAGGAGGCCATGGAAACCTAGGAATCAAAACATGTATCAGGATCCAACCCCACAACCTTCCAGTTATTACCCCATTTTTCAACAACAACAACAACTTCAACAACAACAATGGAATTGGCCAAATTGGCCATCGCAAAATGTATCTACTCCACAACCTTGGGATTGGTGAGGGCATAATTATGGAATTAATCAACAACTTGCAGTACCAATACCTCCAAACCCAAATACTCAGTACCCTCCCAATATGCAGCAACTATTGCCTGGATTTATTCCACCACCACTACCACCAATTCCACAAAATTCACAATAATTTCGCACTCACAACCCTCCTCGACCTACCATATTACCCACTCAACCCATTCCAAATCCTAATAATAGACCATCTCAGCCTCTCAATAATGTTGATTTTCAAAACTTTCCAGCTTACACCATCGCTCCCATTCCCATACAAGAAATTCAGTTGAGATCTAGGAAGGTGTTAAATAAAACTCCACCAATAAGAAGGACATCTCCTACCGTTATTATTCAAGAAGAAGAGGAGGAAAATCCCAATGAATTACCAAATGAAGAAACCTTGGAAGATGCCATTATTCTGAAAAGTCAATCATCTAATCCTCAACAAAATTTACAAACTCAGATTCCTCGAACACGTCCTTTTCCTGAGAGGTTGATTATTGAAAAACCAATTGTTCGACCTGAGTTTGATATCATGAATGAATTGAGAAATGTTTTTGTTAAGATTCCACTGCTAAAATCAATAAAGGATGTTCCGGACTATCTGAAAACCATCAGGGAACTTTTCATTAAGAAACCTGGTTGGAAACAAAAAGATCCCCCTACTATACATCTCGTGGGACAGTTATCAGATTATATCTCTAAATCACCTAAAATTGTGAAGTATGCCAACCCGAGAAATCCAATAGTAACTATATCTATCAATAATATTTTTCGTTGGTAATACTTTAGTGGATTTGGGTGTAGCAATTAACATAATGACCATTAATATTGTTGAGTGGTTACATTGGAGCCATCTCCTTCACCCTACTCCCACAGTTCTCGAACTTGCTGATAGAACAACTGTCAAACCTGTTGGGATTTTAGATGACATCTTGGTCACATTATCTTCATGGGAATATCCTGTGGACTTCATGATTATTCAATCGAAGGATCCCATGAAAGGTCATCCAATTATTTTGGGAATACCTTGGTTGGCTACAACTAATGCTTTCATAGGGTGTCATGGAGGAGATATGTTTATTTCAAATGTAGTTTCTTCACAAAAGCTCACTTTATATCCACCAACTCAACTAGTTTCTGAAGACTTATGATGGTTAACATGTCCCTATAATGAGGATGATTTGGAGGAACCCTTGTTTTCCGTTGATGAGTTTCGGGCTCTTCAAGAACCAATAGAAGATAATATTCTGAGCCAGTTTTTGTTAGTAACAGAAAATGTGGAATTTCCACTAACATATTCTCAATACGATCAAGTTTTTAATGAGGAATTGCAGGAACAGAGTGTGCCATTTACTTCATTCTCATCATCTATGGCTTTTACCATTGATGAACATTTAGGCTCATCCACTATTCCAATCGAGATTGGTCCAGAAAAAAACTTGTATATTAATTCTGGATTTAGTCCAAATCAACAGAAGCGATTAGCGAAAGTTTTAAAAGAACAATCAAGGGCATTCACATGGGAGTATACTGATATGAGAGGAGTGCATCCTGATACTTTTATTCACCATATCTATCCTCAATATGAAATAAGACCAGTAAGACAAACACAAAGATGAATGAATCCCATCCCGAAGGACTTTGTAAAGGAAGAATTACATAAATTACTAAATGTGGGATTCATCTATCTAATTTCTGATAGTAAATGGGTGTCACCTCTTGTGGTGGTGCCTAAGAAAGTAACAGGGAAGTGGAGGATGTATGTGGACTTCAGGGAACTCAATAAGGCAACCCTGGAGGACTATTTCCCTTTACCTTTCATATATCAAGTCTTAGATACTTTGTCAGGAAAGAAATACTTTTCTTCTCTGGATGGATATAGTGGGTATAATCAGATCCAAATTGCTCTGGAAGACTAGGATAAGACAAATTTCACATGTCCATGGGGTACCTATGCTTATAGGGTGCTACCATTTGGATTATGTAATGCTCTTGCCACATTTCAAAGAGCAGTTATGGGAATTTTTGTTGATTTGATCCACGATTGTGTGGAAGTCTGTATGGACAATTTTACTGTGTATGGAAACACCTTTGAAGAAGCCCTGAACAACTTGGAAAAAGTTTTAATTCGTTGTCAGGAAACAAACTTGGCCCTCAGTCACGAGAAGTGTAAGATGTTATTAACTGAAGGGATAGTCTTAGGTCACCATTTATCCTCAGAAGGAATCAAAGTAGACCCAGCCAAAATTGATGTTATTGTCAACCTTTCACCACCAAAAACTCAAAAGGAGGTGAGGATTTTTCTAGGCCATGTTGGGTATTATCATCGATTTATTGAGAATTTTACAAAGATAGCAGGTCCTATGTTCAAATTACTGACAAAAGATGTAGAATTTTGCTAGGATGATAATTGTCAAATTGCTTTCGAGACTTTAAAAGAAAAATTGTCCATGGCACCAATATTAAGAGGACCAAATTGGTCTCTTCCTTTCCATATTTCCACGGATGCCTTAGACACTGCCTTAGAAGGAGTACTAGGACAAAAAGAAAACCAACAAAATTATGCCATCTACTTTACTAGCAAGAACTTAACTCCTCCCGAATTAAATTATATTGTGACAGAGAAGGAATTTTTGGCTGTCATTCATGCCATCAATAAGTTTCGACATTACATCACTGGGTATGAATTTTTTTTACATACCGACCATTCTGCTATTAGATTTATGATGAACAAACCAGTTACTACCGGAAGGATTACATGATGGCTTTTGTTACTTCAAGAATTTAACATCATTATAGTTGATTGGCCAAGAAAAGAAAATTTAGTTGTGTATTTTCTTTCTCGGATTCCTCAAGACAGTGATGACATTCCAGTGAATGATAATTTCCTTGACGAACATTTATTTGCAGTAGCTGTTAAGACCCCATGGTTTGAATACACAACAAACTATTTAGCTACAAGGAGATTTTCATCTCATTTGTCATCACCACAAAAGAGAAGGATTGTCCAACAGAGTGCTTATTACTCTTTGGTAGGCAATGATCTTTTCTATACAAGTCCTAATACGATCATTAGGAGATGTGTTCGGGAAGATGAGACTTCTGATATCCTTTAGGCCTGTCATGATGAGCCATGTGGAGGACACTTCTCTGATAAGAGAACAACATATAAAGTCTTACAATCAGGATATTACTGGCCGACACTATTTAAGGATGCAACAAAATATGTAAGAAGTTGCGATAGTTTTCAAAGGATCGGAAGACCTACTGTAGTAGATGAGATGCCCTTACGACCTCAGGTTTTGATTGAACCATTTGACAAACGGGCACTTGATTTTGTAGGACCAATTTCCCCAATGTCTAGAAAGAAGAAGTACATCTTGGTTTGTACAGATTTTATGACCAAGTGGGTAGAGGCAAAATCCTTATATCAAGCAACTGAGAAATCAGTGGTCAAATTTATTTATGAATATATCTTTACCCGCTTCATTGTTCCACGAGAAATTGTTACTGACCAAGGTTCTCAATTCACCTCTAACCTAATGAAGGAGCTCACAGATAAATATGGGATAAAACACGGTAAGTCTTCCCCATACCATCCGCAAGCCAATGGGCAAGTGGAATCCATGAATAAAGTTTTAGAAGCTATTCTGACCAAGACAATACATTTACACCATAAAGATTGGGTAGATAGACTTCCAGAGGCTTTGTGGGAATATAGGACTACGTGGCGAAACACCATTGGTCATACCCCTTACGAATTGGTATATAGTAAGAAAATTATCCTTCCCATAGAATTTCATATTCATACCTTCCGTATAGCAGCATAATTGGGTTTAAATTTGGATGAGGCAGAGAAACAATGGGTTATGAAATTGAATGAATTAGATGAAATTAGACAAGATGCCATTCAACGAACTATTTTAGTTCAAAATCAATGAAGTAAATGGCACGATAAGTTTATTAAAAGAAGCATTTTCAACCCGGTGACTGGGCTTTATTATTTGATTCAAGGTACAAAACTTTTAAGGGAAAACTTACAACATGTTGGTTAGGACCTTATGAAGTCGAGACGGTTTTTGACAATGGTTCTGTTAAGATTAAAACCATTGATGACTCACAAAATTCTTTCGTAGTAAATGGACATCGACTGAGAATTTATCATAAACCTCTATCCAAAGATTATTTCATGCAGGATATATCGAAACAAACATAAATGGAGCTAGTAAGAGAAGAGTCTTCCTCATCTCTTGTTACTCCTTGACTCTTTTTCCTTCTTAAATCTAAAAAAAATAAATTAAATAAATAAATAAATAAAATAATAAAATGATAAAAGGTTTTTCTCTTGTCTATATAGTTTTTTTATTGTATTATTTGATCTATTTTTAAGTTTTACAGGATTGAGGAAGGTACAAAATGGAAGCATCTTTATTTTTCGCAACAGGTAAGAAGGTAAGATTGTTTATTTTGCGAAAACATTTTATAATACTACCATATTTTCTTTCTTTAATCTAATAAATTTTGAGCTTGTTTGCTTCCTTTGTTGCTCATTAAAGTATGAGAGGAGCATCTATTAGGTATAGGCTTATTCCTTTTTCGGACCCGGTAGATTATTATGGGAAATAAACCCCCTGGAGTCTTCTTTTAGCTATTTTTTAGACTCTCAAAATGTGAAAAAGCAACGAGCGATAACTAACTTGGGCTCGTAAAATCCACAAGTAAGTGATTATTGTTCCACCAAATCATTTTCTGCAAATTTTTATATTTGCACTCAAGTTAGATGATGTGGGATACATTAAGGTCCACCTTCCAAAAAGTCTCACTCCATCGACATCAAGACCTTATCTGGAGATGAGGTTAGAGACTATTTAGTACCCTGGAATCTGCATGCCTTAATGGCAGATCTCCTTGCTAACAACCATGGGAATACATTAATGTCTCTTGGTTGATAGATCTTATAGGTGACTTGACATCAGAATATCTATTCGTACCTGTTAAGATGTACTACAGGTACCTTGAGGCCCATTGACATCAATGGTGGATCCTCTCGCATTGGTTAACAACATACATTAATGGTTGGTAATCCAATGACTTATTTTTGTGTTCGACTTCAAAACATTTAGTCACACAATAAAGGTTTGTACCACGAGAAAAATCTTTGAAGCTGTTGCATATTTGATGATTTTGGTTGATTCCTCTTTGAAATAAAAGGAGGACAGATTCAAAGTTAGTCAGAGATTTGTTTGCTCCAAAATGGGAACTTTTTCTGTACCTCAATAGGTTTGGGATACTTGTCCAGTTGCAGTTGGTTTTTAGTTACAGATCTTGGAGCTCGGTGTTTAGCTAGAGATCACTTTGTTTATATTGTTCTCATTGCAGTTATTGTTCATCTTATTTCAACATTTTTCCAGTTTTTGTTTCGTACCAGTTTGCTACCGGTTTCACACCAGTTTATTTTAGCACTCTTTCAGTACTTGTTTTGTACCAATTCTATACCTATCTGGTACTCAGTCAGTTTACTCATGAGAAAGAATAATATCAGTTCCAGCTAGGAAAAGCATCAGATTGGTTTCAAAAGGATCCGAGGGCACTTTGTTGCAGAGAATTTTTCAGCTGTATGATTCATTAAAATTAAAGGAGAAACAGGGAGAGCTTTTATAATGTCTCTGTACCAGCATAGCTGGGATAGAGGCATTGTGGTTAGTAGGAGACATCTATGGAAAAGGGATACACTCGGGCTCTGATCTTTATCACCTATTACAAAACATGAAAATAGTAAGTAATGGATGAGGTATGTGCTTCTTTAGTTAATCATTCAAATTATTAATACATTTAAATTTATTAAATGAATGATCGATTGCCGCCATCCTTCCATAACGAGATTTGTCCTTTGATAAAATGATTGCACATGCCCTTCCCCGATAATGATTTTATCCTTACCATGTGGTGTGTTCTCTCCATTACTCTCGCATGATTTTAGACATGTACTCTTTGTACCTTGAGACGCTCCACTTATGATGAATCCTCATGAACATTATCTATCCCATGATTTTATATAAACTTGCCATGATTGAGATTGTATCTTTTCAACCACCGTTATCTCTGCATGATTTCGGTAATGTACTTTCTGGTACTTCGAGATGGTTAATTAATGATGAAAACATTCGATCAACCACACATAATGATGCCTGCAGATGTTTTACCTCTTTTTAGACAATGTTTAACCCTGTCGCGCATAATGTTTCTGCCCTTATCCATTCTAAGCCCGACATGCATAATTTGTTGTCTTACATTCACCTCTGTACCCGTAAACATGGTAGCTAGTTGGCATAAACTAGATAGTCTGGCCGAGATTGCGTCCTCGACGGAATTTCGAGATACCAAGCATATTTTTGAAGTCATAGGATGGATGCCCTTTCTGGAGAAATTTGATGGATATGATATGAAGATTGCTCTGCAATTTGCTAAGACCTTCGACAGGCATCGCACTATTATCAAAGGCCTCAAATTGGTAATTACAGAGAGTCTTATCAGTCCGGCAATGGGTATACCACACATAGGGGAAAGATGGTGTAAAGGCAAACCAGTTGCGAAGGATATTTTTAATCAGTTGTTGATTCCTGAATTCAAGGATGCTTACTGGTCAAGAGGCATTCCTAAAACCTGGTTTTCGGGCTTATGGGATAAGGTTCTGTATATTTTGCAAAAATTTGTCACCTGTGAAGGACGTTTTGATACTTTATATATATATCATGCAAAGTTGTTACTACATCTGGAAGGAACTACCCCTATGAACATTCTGTATTATCTGCTCCAAACCCTGGGAAAAATGGCTAACTAGGTTCAGAAGAGTACAACTAACCCTAAGGGTAGTTTGTCTCACCATGGGTTAATTAAAATTCTTGTTTCATTTGCTTTGGAAGCCAAAGATTTAACCTGGGAAGGGTGTCTTCAAGGGAATTTTAAACCTGGTAAATCTAAGAAGTCAAGGTCAAAGTCAAAACTCAGTAAGGCTACAATTTTATCTAATAGACAAACTCGGCTTCAGTCTACCTCTGAATTACCCGAATCCCATGCATCTTTTAATTCCAAAAGACGTGGAACAAAGAAAAAGCATGATAATACTGGACCAGAAACACCCTCTGAAAGTAAAAAGCAGCCGAGAGTGCTATTTTTCCCTGATACCTCTGAAGCTCCAGTACCTGATAGTGAAAACACAAAGGAAGAGGAAGACAAGTGTATGGAGAAGCCAAATCCAGGTAAGGAAAAGATGGAGTATATTGAGTCGGAACCAGTTGCAGACAAACTGCCTAGCCCTTTTCATTTTGAGCTCAGATTGGATGAAGACCTTGACTCTGACAGAGTCGAGGACTTCATTGTTAAACCAAGAATCAAAGAAAATTCTTTAGCTAACCCTTCTCATTCAAATCCTATGACCGGAAGTAAAATTTCTAACCTGGAGGAAGCTCCTACAGTGGGAATAGATTTCCAACCAAGTCCAACTTGGAGCATGTCACGATTATTAAAAGAAGTTCACATATAGGTAGAAGGTGTTGAATACTTTGGAAAAAATTCTGAGGAGGAAGAGATTGTTCCAAAACAGGATGTTCAGGACCTCGTTGGTAACCCTGCAACTGATGTTCTTGACTGTCAACATCTTGTAAATATTGAAGACCTTGTTAACTCTGTTTTGAATGCTGTTCAAGGTTTTGTTGAAAATGAAGTTGAAGATTGTAAGAAAACAAAATAATCCCCTGAGGTACATGAATCAATGTCTACACCAATGCAAGAGAATGTTGATGGAAATTCAGAAGGTTTTTCTCCTACAGATTTGATGGACCCTCCAGATGTTGATTCTCAAAGTGGCAAAGGATGTATTTCCCTTGGCAGACTGGTAAGAAGAAATGTACGCCTAAAGGAGAAACTTAAAGAATATGAAGTTCTTAATAGGCATATAGAAACATAAAATGAGTTGAGAATAATCCATAACACCCATCTGAGAGATAAGGTAGAGTGGCTAAAAAGAAGGCAGATAGATTTTCTTAAGAAGATGCAGAAGATTAATAAGATTGCTCATCAGATACAAGTACAGATCAGAAGATTAAAGAAGCACGTTAGACAATTGAAGATACAAACAGTTCTTGGTTTCCAAGTTCTCATTAATTCCCCTGTTCCTAGCCCTATTGCATGAGGACATGCAAGTACTTCAGTCTGGGGGAAATGTTGGGCCATGAATATGACCTCTATTTTGCATATCTTTGACTTGTTTTTCACCTGTTCTTCACTAGTCACCAACATCTTATATCTCCTTTTGACAAACATCTATCTATTTTGTTAAATTTCTAGCCTATATCCTTTTGCCCTGCCTAACCATGTTTCTAAGGTAAAAAGATCATCTTTTGATACATTTTGCAAATGTTTTAATCTTTTGAATGTTAATTAAAAGAATGCATACTATGATTAATGGACTAATGCAATATTGGGATGCAACTCTTTTGACTACTCTATTGTAGATTACCACATGTTGATGCGGCCTCCTTTTTGCTCGTGAAGCTTCGTAAGGTTTGATCCCACTTCAACATACAAGCTGGACTCCTATTCAAAGAAGAACGCATGCAGAGACACATTAACTGGAAGTTGTTATTAGAGGCAAATCTCATGACACTTCGTGTCATGAGATCGCCCATTCAAGTTTATTATGTAATTAATATTATGCGTAATACATGACCTTTCCATTTTTAGCATTGGTAGTTAGCTTAGATGGAGGATTGCAGATCCAAAAACAAGGATTAAAAACATTATAAAATGATGGGTCTGCCCCGATATAGGGGATATATTGATTTTGATAAACTCGACAGAGACTTTTGCTGAATATAATGATGCTGGTTTTCTCTCTGAATTGATGTCTGGTTAAAGTTGAACACATGGATTAGTCGTTTCTGCAATAGTAGTTGAATGGATATGGTATCATAGATCATTCTTTTCTGAAATGTTAACAAGGATCTCTGTCTCTATGGGAGGGCCCACCATCAAAGGTAGATTATCTCTCCATTTTATAGTAGATATATATAGTAGATGTTGATTGTCTTTTCTGTAGAAATAATCACTGTAGAAATCGTTTCATGGTTTTATGATTTAAATATGCAACTGTTAGATTGAATTCTGTTATAATTTAGATTACATGGCATTGTAATTCTGTAGCGTAATATATGTGCACAGAGCGTAGGATAGTTGGCAAATAGATTTGAATAACCATGTTTTGTAGAATGCTTTGTAGACTGAATCATAAATTTGCCAAATTCATAGATCGAACTATAGGATAAAGATAGTGAATGGTAATATTAAATAGGTTTTAAATTAATTCATAAGACTTGGATCATTTGAATTCATGTTAATATAGATAGATTCACGCGTGGTAGTTGAATTTCAATGAACTTATTTGGTAGTCTATAAGTTTAAAATCAGAACGTAGAAGGAAGTCTGATTAGTTTTTATATCATTTACTTTTACACAGGTCAGTTGAAGGAAATTGCAGAGCTAGTGACTTAGATTGAATTTATAGTTAGTGGATAATTAGTGAATTTGATTTAAGAGTTAGTTGTGATTTTGTAGATTAAGAAATAGATTAAATTTATCCTTACGGTACAATCTCATAGGATTTCTCTTTCGTAGGAAATAGATTTACACTTAAAAATAGAATAGAGTTGTTGTTAGTGTTCCGTACCCATTTCACACTAGTTACTCTATTTTGTACTTGTTCAACATTGTTATGATTATTTTAGTTAATTAGAAGTTAATCAGGTTTAATATTTCGTTTTTGAACAGTGAAATTTAAATCTTTATTTTTAGATCTAGATTCATAGAGTATTTCTCCACTAGCACCCACAACACTGTATATGAATAAAGAATAGAAGAGAATTTGGTGATTAAGATTAAAACATTTCTTTCTGCATCTCTGATAGATGAATTGTGAATTAATAGATTATAGAATAGGATAAGAGTTATGATTAAAAGTTAAAATAGAATTTACATGATTTCAAGGAAAGCTTAGAGTTATGTTTGGTATTTAAATTACATTTCTCTAGTTTGGTATAGATTAAATGGTTTGCTTAGCATTAGTTGTAGATAGTGGATGGTTAAAATAGAATAGATGAAATTAATGGTTAAATATCCTTTCCTACACTTTGAAAGTAGAGGGTTTTATAGATAGAGTAATTTGGCTTCTTTTGAATAGTTTTTAGAAAATTATTACCCTCACATATAGTGTAGTAGCTCTAAGATTACCAACCCTGGTCTGACAATTTAATGTTTTCAGGGCATTAGAAAAGTGTTATAATTTACCTGACAATTTGCTTATTCATCTAACCTAGATGTGGAAGATATATAGCAATTCTGAAGAGAATTACTTGAGAACTCACAACGTGGATCTAATCTTGCAAATTGAAGTGTACAGATCTCAAAATAAAAAAAAATACCTCAGCGATTTGAATGATTTCCAGCTATGAGAGGATTGTTGTAGATTGGAAAACCCCACACGTCTAACAAGTTATGATATACACTAACTCGTAGCTTCCTCTAGAGGCAGACCATGTCTTCACTTTTCCCTTGCTTTGCAACTCGCTCGTTTTCATTAATTAGGTCTACAACATAGCCATGGCATAATTCATGGCACAAAGTGGGGTGAGGTCGTTTTCATAGGTTGTTGCTCAGAAAGTGGTGGCTGCTTCACTTAGATCAGTTCATATTGATGGATTGGTCGTATTAAAAATCATAAAGCACTACAAAGAATGTTCGACTTCTCTTGTCACTAGGCAACTTTTGGGTTTGGATAAAAAAAAAATACTCCACGTCGCTTTTACTTCATTTTTTTTTACTCCAGAGAAGATACCATGTGTGGCTCATTCATGTGCCCAATCTTCAGTAAGGTATGTTAAGAAGTGCAAGAGAATTTGGCATGGAAAATGGCATTTCCATGAAAATTTTCAAACTGTTGAGAGGTTGGAGAATTAGTCACTAAAGTTGAGAAGTTTCCCTTTCCTTCTTTCCCTCCATGATCCTGCTGCATCTCTTCTCCCATGGACAACTCCCATGGTGCTACCATGCCCTTAAGACCATAAGAGCTCTAATATTTTCATCATGTTTTCACCATGGCTCTGATACCAATTGATAAAATATAGACAAGAACAACAACATGGTGAAAAAGGCTCACTAGCCAAAACTCTAACTGTATTCACACCAATGGTACATATTTATAGTACAATGGGTGATGCCACCTCATAGAGAGATTTTCTCTAGATCCTAAAATCATGCATGATGACTAGGCTAGGCAATCTTAACTAAATCATTAGTCATCACTTGAGGATATATT
>ML778386.1:1075505-1089314 GCA_009831015.1 Picea engelmannii | reverse complement strand
TAGTCATCACTTGAGGATATATTACTAATATCCTAAATGAATAATACAAATATAGGTGACAATTTAGACTTAGTGATTGGTAAAGGTAAGCCATAGGCTAACATCTCATTGTCGCAAGTGTCACACTTTTTTCGCAAGTGTTGTAAGTGTCACATTATTTTTTTTGTAAGTGTCGCATTGTGAATGACACCATGAAAACACTTGATACAACCCATAAAACATGTTATAATAATAATTCCCTTCATATGATAGTCGGAACACATGCTTTTCTATGATAATTAATCATCTTGGCAACTTTTGGGAAGATCGACACTCCACTGCTCATAGAGAGGGAGCGCTAGCATTCTTTTCCCATATCACAAGGAGCATTGTAGAAATTTGTTACCCATTCTAAGGGAGCGTCTAATTTCTTTAGAAAATATTGGATGGATCAAGTTGGTTTGGCTCGAATCTAACCCCTAGGCTACATCTAAGGGAGATATCACAAATATTGGAGCCATATCCTCAAATAATTCCAAATATACCCAAGCTGGTTGATCCTTTCAAAGCCTATAAATGGAGGCATTCTCATGGTGAACAAAAGAATAAAAAATCAGCAAAACATTGTTATTTTGATTGTGGAACTTTCGAGCAAGGGTTGGACAAGGAGGACTTGGAGAGGCTGCTACAACATCATATGAAGATTGTAAGTTTACTTTTGAAGTTCTCATTAATATAATTGGCATATTTCCTTCTAGTACGTGTTTACATATGCTTGTCTATGTGTGCCTTAATATTCATTGATCAATTGATTTTGTCTAATCCATTAGAGTAGGAGATAGTCATTTGTTTTTTGTTTTCTATTACAGGTATTGTCCAGAACTCATGGATTGGATCATCTTGGACAAACATCAAAACTTAGGTACATCATACTCTCCCTCCTCTCTTTTTCGATGGATAAAATGAATCTATAGGAATGGTAGTGTCCAAAGGTATTTTGATGTCTTGGTAGAAAGGTCTATACTCCAAGGGAAAGTTCACCTATCCATAGGGGAATATTTACAAAACAATGTGGTTCAGCTAGTGTGGGCTACATCTACCAAATAAATTTCCAGGTCCTTCCTTTTTATTATCCATCAAATGAAGGGATACAACCTACAACACATCCGTTGTATCTTCCTCTTCTTTCTCTTACAGTCTCCTCTCTTAGAATACAATATTCACCATAATACATAGCTGCAATACAATTCCCTCATAAAAGAGGGCTTCCTTCTAGGGAAAAAAACACTAACATAACTTCTACCATCAGAAATGTGACCTTATAATGAATGGTCCATATTTACTATGAAATTACAATATACATTTACAAGGAAATTTTTCCTTCGGGGGCCCATTTTCCCCAGGACCCCGCATCCAGGGGGATGAGCCCCCCGGACCTTGAAGGGGTGGAAATCCCCCCCGGAAACCCCCCTGTGTGGAGGGTTGTACTGTATTCTCAGGTGTACATTCTTCATTATGTATAAACATGACTGAAAACAAAGACCTATGAAATAGGAAGATAATCAATCTCCACAACGAACAATCTCCCACTTGGAGACTGATCACAAAAAATCCACTGTTGTTTTACCTATTGGACTATACTCCACCTTGGACTTGGAAAATTTCTCATTTTCACCTTCATTCTTGATTACCAACTGAAACTAAGTAGGAACTCAGATTCTCCCTAGTTATTCCATTTGTTAATATGTCTGCAGGATTATGGCTAGTGTGTATCTTTTCCAACTTCAAATGTCCATATTCCAAGACGGATCATATGAAATGGTATGTGATCTCTATATGCTTAGTCTTGTAATGGAAGGTTGAGTTCTTTGCAATATGAATGGAACTCTCATTGTCATATTACAACATGTTATTCTCCTACTTCTTTCCCAATTCCTCCATAAACCTTTGTAACCAAATCATCTCTTTACTAGCCTCTGTAGCAACAACATACTTTGCCTCTGTTGTTGAAAGTGTAAAAACCTTTTTCAGTTTCGAAATCCAACTAATCAGTGTTCCACCTAGAGTAAAAACATACCTCATGGTGCTCCTCCTTCTATGTTTATCACTTGCCATATCTGAATCAACATATCCATGTAGAACAATGTATGAACCTACAAAACATAATGCATGAGTAGAATTACCTTTCAAATACCTGATAATCCACTTTACTACCTCCCAATGTTCTTTACCTGGATTGTTCATATACCTTCTCACAACTCCCACTGCATGTGCAATATTTGGTCTTATGCAAACCATCATATACATCAAGTTGTCCATTGTTGATGAATAAGGGACCTTGGACATGCATTCTGTCTCCTACTATGTCTTGGGACACATTTCCTTAGTTAATTTGAAATGGTTGGTCAAAGGTGTACTAACTATTTTTTCATTCTGCATTCTAAACCTCTCTAACACCTTCTCTCTGTACTCACCCTGAGACAATGTCAATTTGCGATTTTTCTTGTCTCTTGTTATTCACATACCAAGGATTTTCTTTGCAGCACCCAAATCCTTCATCGAAAATAAATTAGCTAATTTCTTCTTCAACACGTTTATATCCTGCATATTATACCCTGCAACAAGCATGTCATCTACATACAATAGCAACACAATATAGCTTCCATTTTCTAGCCTTTTAAAATAAACACATTTATCAGAATGACATCTACTATGACCTTGTTCTATCATAAACCTGTCAAAATTCAAATACCACTACCTTGTAGCTTGTTTTAGGCCATACAAGCTCTTCTTCAACCTACATACCAAATTTTTCTTCCCTTTGACCTCATACCCATGTGGCTTCTGCATATAAATCTCTTCCTCCAAATCCCCATGGAGAAAAGTTGTTTTTACATCTAACTATTCAAGATGCAAATCTTCTACTACCAAAAGACTTAAAATAGTCCTAATTGAAGTCATCTTAACAACAAGAGAAAATATTTCATCAAAACATATACCTTTCTTTTGTGCAAATCCCTTTACAACAAGTCTAGCCTTTTACCTCTTTTTTCCTCCATCTTCTTCCTTCAACTTGTAAACCCATTTATTTTGCAATGATCTTTTTCCCATAGGAAACTGAACCAATTCCCAAGTTTGTTTATTTACCAAGGAATCCATTTTCTTTTTCATGCCTTGCTCCCACTTGTTTTTAGTGTCTACCTTCATTAACTCTTCATAACATTATGGTTCACTAGAATCAGTCAACAATAAATAATACAATGAAGGAGAGTATCGTTCATGGGGTGCACTTAACCTGGTATATCTTCTAACAACACTTGTATGAGTTTGAGGTACATGTTTCTCCTATTGTTGTACATTTTGATTTTCTAGTACCTTTGGAAAAACAATTCCAGTGATCTCATCAAACACTGTGTATTTTGGTTTTTCTTTTTCCTATTTCTTTCCCTGCAACTGAGCTTTGTACATCACCTTGTCATTGAATATGATATCTCTACTCCTAATGATTTTGTGATTTTCATAATCCCATAATAGATAACCAAAATCATTAACATTGTATCCAATAAAGGTACACTTCTTGGATTTTTCCTCAATATTTGTTCTATTTTCTTTATCAATATGGACAAATGCTTCACAACTATAAGTCTTCAAAAAATAATAGTTTACCTTTTTACTTGTCCATGCCTCCTCTAGAATTACACCATCCAAAGAGCTTGAAATTCCTCTATTTATTAAGTAAACAACAATATCTACAACATCTTTCCAAAACTGTAAGGGAAAACCGACATGCAATCTCATACTCCTTTCACACTCCATGATTGTCGTGTTCATCCTTTCTGACACACCATTTTCTTATGGTGTTCCTAGACCTTTCTTCTCTCTATGAATCCCATGGTATGAATAGTAAGCATCAAACTCCTTGCTGAAATATTCACCTCCATTTTCTGATCCAAGAAACTCCAACCCTTTTCATGTCTCATTCTTAACCAAAGCTTTCCATTTCTTAAAAGTATCAAAAGCATCAAAAGCATCATATTTTTTCGAATGCAATAAACCCAAGTTTTTCTAGTTGCATCATCAATAAAAGTAACATAATAACAAGAGCCACCAAGAGATGATACATGATCTAATCCCCATACATATGCATGCACAAGTTCTAACCTTTCACTATTCTTTTCTTTTATGACTCTAAGAAATACGACTCTCTTCTATTTTCCATAAATACAATGCTCACAGAAATCCAAATCAATTTGTTTAAGATCAGGAAAAAAAAATCTTTTGTGAATTATCTACATCCCCTTATCACTCATGTGTCCAAGCCTATGATGCCACAGTGTTGTATCCACTCCTATAGAAGATAAAGAGATAGAATATTCAACCTTACCAGCACATAAATACAATGTACCTACCTTTTCTCCTTTTTCTATCACCAGTGATCCTTTAGTGACCTTCCACACCTTATCTGTAAATATGGATATACAACCTTGACTTGCCAACTGCCCTATTGAAACTAGATTTTTCCTTAGATATGGAACATGTCTTACCTATTTCAAAAACCACTGGTTTCCATTACTTTTATTTATTTTTACCTTTCCCAATCCAACAATTTTGCATGTTGCATCATCGGCCACATGAACCTGTCCAAAATCACCTTGAACATAATCTAGAAAACATTTCCTATGGGGTGTGGCATGAAATCAAGCCCTTGAATATGCTACCCAAGAATCATAAATATTATATATAGAAAGAATCAAAGCATCTTGTAACACATCACCTATTACATTTTCTTCCTTATTTTTCTCCTGTTGTCCATCTATTTGTTTCTTTCGATCTCTACAGTCTTTATTCATATGTCCTTTCTTCCGATAATTCCATCACTCTATCTTTCCCAATCTGGATTTGGATCTTCCCTTCCTATAATTCACGCGGTTCCCTGAGCCCTTTCCCCTATCCTTTTGTCTTCCCTTATTCTCCATGTTTAATGCATTACTTGATGTCTCACATGTGCTTTTCCATCACATTTCCTCGCTAAGGATAAAACCAACAACATCATCAAATTTTAAAGTGTTTGAACCAGATAAAGAGTTACTTACAACCATGAACAATTTGTTCCAGCTTTCTGGCAATGAGAACAAGATTAGAAGATCCCTCACCTCATCATAAAATTTCACTTTTACATAACTTGGTTGATTGGTAACCATATTAAATTTATTTAAATGATCTGTAACAGACCCACCTTCTAACATCTTCATATTAAATAATATCTTCATTAGAAATACCTTATTTGACGTCGGGGGTTTTTCATACATTTTATTCAATGCATCCATCATCTCGTTCGTTGTCTTTTCTTTCAAAATATTTAAAGCCATCAACGCTTCCAGGATCATTCGTATCATTCCTAGTGCCTTTTTGTCAAGAATGATCCAGGTGGATATCGATGGCCACCCACCTCTTCCAACTAGCTCCTCTAGACAGTTTTAAGTTCAACAAGTTCTTCTGTACTCCTTTGTAATTGTGATTTCTACATTTTCGGGGTTTTATCAATCCCTAAACATCTTCCAAGTGGAGACTGGTGGCCACCCACCTAATCCAACTGGATTGTTTTGGAATTTTTCATGTCAGCACATCTTTGTGTACTTCCAAGGCCGTTTTGGGGCCCTAAAAAATGTTTTTTTTTTTGGATTTCCACATTAAAACTATAGACAAAGTTAGATTTTTATGACATAATGTGTATTTCTCAATAATACCTTTCCAACAAGCTATCACACACCTAAAACGGAGGTCGTATTCAAAAGTTACGACCCTGGGAAGTTGAGGTACCAACTTACCCATCGGGGCCCACATAACTTTTGGAGTTTCATCTCCTAGGGTTAGGTTTTTGGATGTCTAGGGTTTTTAAATTCATGAGTAATGTAGAAAGGGCCTTTGGGGCCTCATTGTAATCATTTTTTTGATACATATTCACGTAGCAGCCACATATCTTCTCAGAGATAACTACCACCATTCGAGGAAGTGTTTTTAATTCTACAGTTTTACAGTTTCACCCTATTTTATTTATTCAATAGAATTTATTGTTCACTAGATATTTGTTGTTGTTCTCCATATCTCTGTGTTATTGTATTTAGCCTATTATTCATTTAATTGCACTCATAAATCTAGATCAGTGGTATCAGAGCAGTCTGATCTTCATTTATTTTCCTTCGTGCATGTCCCTGACCAGATATGGTTACAATAAGTTGGGACATGAAACATTTGATCCTTTGAAATTATGGTCATGTCAAGCCCAACAAAATCCCATGGGGGAAGAAAAGAGAGATTATGGAGCAGGAGATCCTTTTAAAATGTTGCTCAAGGAAGCCCTTGCGCGACAAAGGAATGAAATGATTGACAACTTTGCAAAGATAATTCAATGGCTTCCCATAGGAGATGCATCTTCATCAAGAAGCCATGCAACCCCCTTCAAGGTCAAGGTAAATTTTGATATTCCATTATTTGAAGGACTGATAGATACAAATGTTGTAGATAAATGGTTGAATCTTCTCGAAGGGTATTTTTCGGTCCACAATTTTTTCAATAGGGAAAAGATTACTTTTTCACTCCTCAAGGTCATCCCCCATGTTAAGGACTAGTGAGATACTTACTTTGAGGAAAGGGCCATAGAGGAAATTGCAATATTTGTGGTCTCCCTTGTGTGGAATTCCTTCATGGATTCCATTAAAGATCAATACTACCCTATTGGAAGCTACAAGGACCAATACACAAGATCGACCACCCTAAGTCAAGAAAGGGACCAAACAATACCTGATTTCACCAATATTTTCCATACCCTACACACCAAATTGGGTATCAAAAACTCTAAACGACATCTGGTACTAAAATACCGCAGGTTTCTGCATAGATACATTATTACACCTCAAAATTACTCACATTGATAGTGTCGCAAGTGTCGTCATTACAAGTGTTGTAAGTGTCACATCTTGTCCGCAAGTGTCGCATCTTGAATACAAGTGTTGCAAGTGTCACAAACATTATGCTGCCATATTTCCCATGTTGTGGCTCTAATGACATCACAAAGACACTTCAAACACCTCAAAGACTAGTTTGGAAGAAGAGAAACCAGTTGACAGGAAGTACAAACCTTTTTCCATTGGAAAAAACACAAAAAAAATGGATTTTGGAGAGTAGCGCTCCCCTACCCAGTGTTAGGGAGTGATGGCACTCCCTGAGCCTCTTTGGGGGAGTGTTTGAGTGCCCTGTGCACCATTTTTGGGGAGTGCTACCCTTTTTTGGGAAAATTCTAGGATTGTTGAGGCAAATTAGGGAAGAATTCCTCAACTCCTGAAGGTAGTTGGATTCGAATAGATGGTCAAGGCATGATATTAGGGAAGATCCTCAACTGAAGGAGAGGAATCCTCAACTTATCCCAAAGATATATCAAGTGGTTGGACCTCTCCAAGGTTATATAAGGAGGCCTTCTCATGGTGAAAGGTACAAGGAAGATTGAGAATTATACCTATCTTATGATCTCATAAGAAGGTATTGACAATGGATATTGGGAATTACATCAAACTTATGATCTCATGAGTGAGATGCCATCAAATAAATCAGTGGAGATTACTTAAGCAAAGGGGTTGGACAATGAGAACTGGAAGAAGATGTTGCACCTTCATTCAAAGGATTGTAAGTACTTTTACTTGTTCTCATTAATATAATCAATGCTTGGCCCGTTTCTTTCAAACTTGTGGTTGTTCCATATGAGTTTGTCTTCAGTAGATGGATCTATGATTGAGATAATCTCAGTAGAGTAGGAATTCCATTGTATCTTTTCTTATATCGCAAGACCTATCAGGGATCTCGAGATCAAAGCTCAGCCTGGACTTTGCAGGGACAAACGTCATTAATAAGGTACATATATTTCTCATTCTCTTTCATTTATTAGCTTGATTAGATCTAAAAGGAAGTCATTTTCCATTTTAAGCACTTTTCTATATTGGCCTTAGGAGTCTAGAGACCAAGAGGGAATCCACTTGTCTGCAAGGGGATTTACCTACAACAGAAATTGGCGACTCCACTCGGGAGGAGCTTTGATTTTTGTTTCCATTCCGAGATCTTGTTTTGGCCATTTTCCCACTGATTTGATCTTCTCTAGATTTTATTTTTTATTCTTAGATTGGTTTGATTGCCTCTTTATGTCATCATGATCACCTTGATGGACTGAATTTTCTTGAATTTTTGAGTTTCTGGGAACTTTTCTGAGATTTTGTAGCAGAGCGCTCCCCTGCCCTTATTAGCATAGTACCAACACTCCCTGGTGGTATTAAACAGAGTGTTGGAGTGCTCGAGTACCCCTTACACCAGAGCGCTACCCCATTTTCAGTGAAAAAACCTCTAGTTTTTCAATTTCTAGGTTCAGTTTTTGCCTTTTGCATTTGCTCAAGGTATCAAACTCTCAGTCCATCTTGGTATTGGCCTTAAATACCTTGTTTTCTAAGGATTCATCCTCTTTTGTTTGGATTTTTTGACATTTTTCCTTACTTTGCAATAACTCTTTGTCCTTCACGATTTGGAGTCAATTTGTCGTTTTCTTCTCATTTATTTGAATGAGTGAAAACTTTGTAAGGGGTTTCAAAGGTATTTTTTACTTTTCTTTCTGATCTTTGAGTCATCTTGTCCAAACTCTTTCTCCTTTATTTTGATTTTTTGGCTTTCTATTTCTTGTTTGATCACAACAAGGCTATCTTTTGGTTTATGTGAAGTTTTCTTCCAGATTGCTTAAATCTCACAACTCTTGAAGTTCGATTACCATAAGAAGCTTTACATCTACTAGTTATCAGTCACATACAAACATTTTAGCATTGCATTGGATTCATTATTGAGGACTATTGCATGAGTTCATTTCATCTTGGTGTTTGACAGTGAAAGGAAAATCCTTCTCCTTCCCTTAATTAGACATTCATTGAAAGAAAAGATTACTTATCATTTCTCATGCATGTTTTGGGAACTGAGTCATAATATCATCAGTCTTCACTCTCATACACCTCCGAGTAAACAAAAACCACTAAAATAAATGCTTAACTAAAATTTATCATACTTTTTACATCTTTATTAGCAAACCTACATTAGTTTAAGGTGTAGGGCTTTAGAATAGGTTGAAAGGATAACTTTCCAAAGATATCAAACAAACTTAGCATCTTGCGATAGGGAGAGAAAATCCAATTGTCGTATAGGTTTTCTGGGATCCCCTCTCACACAAGGGTTACACACGAGGTCACATTCAGGTGAGTTACAGAGATTATCCCTCTGTGGTTCAACTGTTTGTAGTGGCTAGATCGTATATTGGGGGTCACTTGAGGGTATACCCATGATTATGTGTGGGAGCCTCTCGATTTGATTTCAAAATTGTTATCTTTCCCATACGTTTGGATCAGACTTTCAACTGTACCTGCCCAGAGACTGACAGGGAATTGGTGACCTTACTAGCCATAATATTTAGGGTCTTACACAAGGTGACGGTGAAGAGACGTCTCACTGTACCTGGAACAGATGTTGGTAAAAATCACTCGGGCTCCTTGGAGGGTAAATCCGCAATTACTGCGTGGAATATTGCACCAAGGCGTAAGTCCATTAAGCAAGTCTCCAATGTAACTAATCTACCCGCTCTACCCCTGCCTCTTCCTATTTTGATCTCACAACATTGGATTTCATCAACAACTAGTCGTTTCATTGTGGGAAGGTTTTGTTTGATTGTTTGCTTCTCAGATTCATAGTGTGTGTTGGTTGTTTTACTTAGTGGACCTTAGTTCGAGTCAGTGTTAATGGCATCAAATCCTGAGAGTACCAATGGAGGAACCCCTTCTCCTAGAGAACCTTATACCTTTCTTTCTTTTGGAAACTTTGGTCCTCCGTACATTTCCACACTGAGTCTTCTGGGACTCACTATCAGATTACCGGTTTGGTTGTTTCCCACTCCGATGATTTTGAATCCTCTCAATGTTTCAACTACACCTAATACTTTAGATGTTAGTACACCACCCACACATCAACCTCATGTCGACTTTTTGCCTTCTTCGCGCATTAAGTATCCTTCCATTTCTCCTTCTTTGCCTAGTGAAATCTCTAAAGCAATTAGCCAAGTTGATCAGAAGAAGATAAAAATAGAAGAAGAAGACCCGAAAAGGACCAAGGCCCCAAAAACATCAGATGTTGGATCCAAGCAACCAACTATTATTAATAGTACTAGGAGTGTTGATGAGGTCAACAAGATTAAAATGAAGAATCCAAAACCCAAATTCCCTTGCAGTCTTTGCAAGGGTGACCACTTTCTGAGGGATTGCCCTGGTATTCCCAAGGTCTTAGAAATGTGGTCCTCCATGTCATCGGCCTCTGCCGGTCATACCGATGATACCCCATCAAATAGTGACATTAAGGTTGGTAGGAAGAAGACAACTATCAAATTCCCTTGCATGTTATGCAAAGGTGATCATTATTCTCACCTTTGTCCTCGTATGGACGAGGCTTCTTCTCTTTTGGGAAAACTTCAACTTCCAAAAGGTTATCGTAAGATTTCCTCCAACCCATCATTAGTTGACGGATTGATCAATCTGGTTCCATCCTCAGTCAATCCGGTTGATCAGGTGGTCAATCTAGTTTCATCCTCGATTGAACCACTCACCAAAGTAGCTAATCTGGTTCCATCATCGATCAGCCCTACTCTTCATCAAAAGAGTGTAACCCAAGTAGTCGATCCATTTTCATCCTCGATCGACCCCACTCTCCCGTTAGAGAGTGACACTGAAGCGATCAATATCTTTCCACCCGTCGACCCCATTCTCCCCTTGGAGAATGAAACCCCAAGTGGTTGATCTAGTTCTTTCATCAGTCGATCCCACTCTTCCTTTGATGAGTGATAAAGTGGTTGATCCAGTCCCTCCCTCGGTCAGTCCCACACTTCATCCAAAGAGTTCCAAAGTGATTACTCTGGTTACATCATCATTCAGTCCTACTCTTCCTCTGAAGAGTGCCAGCGCGGACGATCTGATCCCATCATCGATCGATCATACTCTCCCTCTAGAGAGTAAACCCGATAGTGCCCACGTTTTTCTTGTTGATACAAAATCTACCATGTTGGGGGGCATTCCTCCTTCTCCCGTGAAACCCCCTCCAAAAAATGAGGCCATCCTTTTTGATTGGGGTGTGCTAACTAGACCTCGTCTTCCCTCTCACATTCCTTTCTAGATTACAGTATAGGTTTGTGGTTGGGACGTTCCTCAAACGTTGATAAATAAAGGTGCATCCGTTAGTATTTTTTCCTCTGTTGCTTGGAACACTTTGGGTTGTCCTCATATTGCGCCAATTACACATAATCTCTTATCTTTTAACAGAAGAAATAGTCAACCTTTAGGGACCCTTCCTCAGTTTCTGGTAACTTTGAGAGGGAAAACTGTCTTTATTGATGTCATGGTAGTCCGATACCCCTTGGATTTCACTTTACTCCTTGTGTTGGATTGTGTCTATTCCATGAAAGCTATTGTGTCCACTCTTTTTCGTGTGATATCTTTCCCTCACGATGGAAGAATTGTGACTATTTATCAACTTTCCTTCATCGGTCTTGACTGGATTACCTCCCTGAATGGTTCTTATATGCAGACAGTATCGCCCCTGCCACATGTTTCTAACACCCTGTTTCCCCTAGTTTGTAAAAATAGCTGGACTGGCCATGAACTATGGCAAACTCATAAATGTGAATATGTGATGTAAATGGACCTTGAGGAAAAGGTCAATGAATGTGAATAACATTATGAATTTTATTACAGGACTGCTGAAAGGGGATGTGCAGAAAAAGAGACCACGATGGTGGTGGAAGGCACCTGGAAAGGTGGCGTTAACTTCCACCGAGAATTAATACCGTATTTGGACTCCACTAGCCTGGAGAACCGAAAGCGGCTCGCTCGACCTGAATTAAATGTCTCGCAGGCTGGTAGGTAGATGGTTTAATGAGGGATGGGAGGTGAACCGCCCATCCATAGAGCCATCAGGCCTGACCAACGCGAGGGTAATTGTGCCACACGCAACCTCGCAAGAGGATAAGGCGCGGGGTAGAAGCGATTGGAGGGGACGCGAGGGGAAAACTCTGGCGATATGCAGAGTGAGTGATATCAGAGAGGAAGGAGAGTAACCTTCACTCTTGGTCACTGGCAGACAGAGACGCAGTCTCACAACATCGTGGTCTCAACTCAGGGGTGCCTAGTGGTAAATCCGCTAGGATTCGCTCAGCCTACGGTTGGGTGGAAACGAGCACCCCTCTCAGCAGTTGCATAACCCCTGGTGTTATTTCTGATAAGTGTTTTGCCTCTGGAATTTTGAAATATATATGTTTATTCTGATGATTATGCCCATAAGCTGTGAAACTGTGAATGAATTCATTGTAAGAATGTCTGTAGGACGTTTTGATCAGTACTAGTAGTTGTACATTTGTATGGAAGAGACTATATATGGCATATGTCCTCATGAATTGTTATTTACATGCGTACTGATCTAATTCAGACTTCATGTCTGGTTCTCGGGTGGACGATACCCCTATCTACCTCAGATAGTACCCTGAGTAAATCTCCCCATAGAGATACCCTCCTTAAAAATCCCATCAAGAATCCAGAAAGTAAATGTGAAGGCGTAAAGCCTTAGTAACCCTACATAAGGAGAAACGATCCACTTGAACACCCAAGATGGCAGTATAAGGATGGAATATCGAGTCGACGGATGAGATTTCATTGGGAGATCGGTGGTCACTCACGACCATCAGATCGGAAGGAGAATATGGAGTGTTAAGTGTCTTAACCTTGATAGGTGGTGATCGACGGATGAGATTTCGTCGGGGAGTCTGTGGTCACCCACGACCGTGAGATTAGTAGGAGAAAGTAGGGCGTTAAGTGCCTTACCACTTTGTTTTTCCTATTTCTTCATGGGTAGAAAAGAGTTTAGGACCGTAGATCCCCAAGGTCCATGAGAGTACCCATACCGTGGATCTTTCCACGTTCAAGAAGTCGTGGGAGAGCCCGCAAGTTAGGAATCTGTCTGAGCCGTCGGATCTCGGCTGAAAAACCCAACAACCGTTGGATCTGTCAGGAGTTACCCGAGGGTTAAGACCCCAATGTATAGGGGAAAAAAACCCCGAAATAGATCTAAGCCGTCCGATTGATGGAGGCCACGCATCATGAGATCTCCCATTTCGAGAAATCGGGAAACGTGGAATCGGGATTCCTGTTGACAAGAGATCGGGACTTTCCATTGTGGAAACCCCAGGATAGATCTGAGCCGTCTGATTGACGGAGGCCACTCATCATGAGATCTCCCATTTCGGGAAATCGGGAATCGTGGAATCGGGATTCCTGTTGACAAGAGATTGGGACTTTCCATTGTGGAAACCCCGGGATAGATATGAGCCGTCTAATTGATGGAGGCCATGCGTCGTGAGATCTCCCATTTCGGGAAATAGGGAATCGCGAAATCGGGATTCTTGTTGAAAAGAGATCGGGACTTTCCATTGTGGAAACCTCGAGATAGATCTGAGTCGTCCGATTGACGGAGGCCATGCGTCATGAGATCTCCCATTTCAGGAAATCGGGGATTGGGGATACGGGAGTTCCACTGACAAAAACTTGGGCCCTTGCCTTGACAAATCCTGACCCATAATGTCGAGATGATAGCATGTGGCTAAGTCCCGATGAACGGAAAAGATTCCTTCGGGAAATCTCAGGGTCTGTAACGACCGTCCGATGTGAGGAAGAGATGCTAGTTTTATGCTGGGGTGCGAATGCACATTAGGGTAAGTAG
>ML778386.1:1053369-1066633 GCA_009831015.1 Picea engelmannii | reverse complement strand
GGGGGGGGGGTCCGGAATTGGATGTGCAACTCTCGAACGGTCGAGATTAATTCATCATGATCAACGACGCTCAGGTGGATTCCAGACCCCCCTTGCCATTCTGCCTTTAATGGGGGGGGTCCGAAATAGTGTGGCGTGTGAAATGGGGCCCCCTCCTATCATGTCGACTACCGTGTCGTGTTTCCCTCTCTGCCACCTGTATTCCACTTAACCGCGCAACATGGTCGTTTCTCATTGGATTTTCTCTAGCCCTGTTGAGATTTGTTCCTATTAGCCATTTGCTAACCCTATAGGAATTCGTCCCCATTGGCTGATCGCTAGCCCTGTCGGGGTTCGGCAGTTTCGAAGTCAAAAGACTCGACATCACTGTAGCGTTGAGGCAGGATGTATGAAAGAGGTAATGCGTTTATTTGAACTATGACCATGACCCACGACTAGATGGGAACGGAGAGAGAGAAAGAGCTAGCTTGCGCTAGGCCTCCGTAGGTAATTCGGGGGCTCGGATTTAGCAGAAGACCAGAAAAAGTCGATTGAGGTAGTGGGTATGTGACAATGTTAATTATGTGGCATTGTCTCCCATGACTTAAACTGTCGACGACTTGGATCCGGTAGTTGACATGGTGATCTCTTCAGTAGGGCTATTGGAGCATGATCTCCTTACCCCTATTGCGACCCTCGACATGTGTTCCTTCCAGAGTAATTTTCTTCCATCCAGTGAAGATATCTTGGAATCCATGACCGAGATTTGTCCCTTGACGTGGTGTCCTTCTGGAGCATTATTCTCTTGGAATCCATGATCAAGAAGAGTCCATGAGCATATTTTTCTTCTTTGTATCAAGCTCGTTAAAAAATGAAACAGAGGTCACGAGCACAATTTTTCTTCTCTGTGGCAAGCTCGTTGAAAAATGAAACAAAAGCTTTGAGCATAGTTTTCCTGTCTGTAGCAAGCTCATTAAAAAATGAAATAGAGGTCATGAGCACAGTTTCTCTTCTCTGTGGAAAGCTTGTTAAAAAATAAAATAGAAGCTTTGAGCATAGTTTTCCTTTCTGTAACAAGCTCGTTAAAAAATGAAACAAAAATTTGGGGATTGAACCCAAAACCCTGAGCATAGTTCTTTTCCTATGTCATGCTCATTAAAAATTGAAATAGTCACCTCTCTTGAACCTTCTTTTCATTCACTCTTATCCTTTTTCTCCATCTAGTAGAGAAATTGGTGACAACCTCAAAGTCGGTGAATGAATTGAAGCTTGGAGGTCATGTCTCCAGCCTTTGATGATCATTCTGGAGTTATGCCACTAGCTTTCAAGCCGGGGGAATACCGATCTTAGTCTTTGTTCTTTCTCATGCTCGAAAAAAAATGAGAATGTAACCAAGTAGACTTTTATCACTTTTTCGGACTCGCATGGATATACGAAAAAGGAACCCCTTGGAGTCGTCTTTGAGCTCTTTTCAGACTCTCTAAACTTGAAAAGATTGTTGAGTGATCTTGCTTCCTTTCCCACTCATTAAAAGGTTTGAAAGGGCATCTTTTGAGTGATAATTTATCTCTTTTTCGGCCTCGTAAGACTAATATTATGAAAAAGGACAAAATTGGAGTCATCTTTAAGTTGTTTTCAGACTCTCTAAATATGAAAAACCATTGAGTTTACCTTCTCTGGACTCGTTAAACAATCATACATTGAAGGGCCCATATGAGACCGAACCCTTACTTCTTCCAGTTCGCTAAACAAAGGAAGAGGGACTTACCGAAGGTGAGTCATATCAAGCATGTGTTATCCTCCTCGAGCTCATTAAATTAAAAAGAGGTACTCGTCTATCTGGATGGGGGAAAAATTTGAAGGAAGCAAGCCAAGCAGTTTTTTGAGAACACTACCAGTAACCCTTACAGTCACCCTTGAACACAACACTTTTTATTTGCACGCATTTTAATCCGTTGAACCTATGCACTAAGCCAATCCTCTGAGTTTATTTTACTCCTTTGGGTCAGCTGACGAAAGTCACAGCATCCACGAATATCTTCTTTCAATACCCGTGTCAGTCCATGTTCATTTGATCTACCAATTACATCTCTATGTTAGTTTCATGTCGTTGATGGGGGATACATCAAGGCCCTCCTTCAACGAGTCTATTCATGTCGACTTCATCACATTATCCATGAGCTAGACTTAGAAACTAGTTAGTACCTTGAGACCTGCATGCCTCAATGGCAGGCCTCCTCGCATCCGACAATGGGTTTAAATCATTGACCCCTAATCGGATGATTCCACAGATGTTCAACTTCATCTCATTCATTCGCATTCGTTGGAATGTACTAGAGTACCTTGGGAATCATTGACATTAATGGTGATCTCCCTCACTCTTGTTAATGGTTTACATCATTGACCGGTAATCAAGTGGTTTCTGCCATGTTCAACATCAGGACATCTATTCACATGGTTATATTGGTACTACATCGGGATCGGTAAGAAGACCCTGGGTTGATTTTTCACTCTTATGTATACTTTTCCCAGGTTGCGAAGGAGTTCTTTTGAACTATGACACATATACTGTTACATAGATCCACTTTGTATTGGCCGTGGCTATGTCTTGTCATCTCGTAGATCCAATGTGTATTCTTTGTGACTACGATCAGTTCCGGTCATAGCAGTATAGATCCACATTGTATCTGCAGTGGCTATACCATTTTGTCAATATAATTATGGATTCACAGTGTATTTTATGGTGACCATACCTAAAAATTCTTTATCACTCAAGCATAGGTATACCTGTCTTGGGTTTTGAAACATGTCATAATATTTGTTTGATGGTTGTGTGCATCTTTTTCCGGTTTCTCTGTGTCCATACCCTTGTTCAAAAAATTCTACAAAGTACTTCAGTCATCATCGTCTTCTAACTTCATACTTTGGGGGGAAATATGCTACACCTCAAAATTACTCACTTTGATAGTGTCGCAAGTGTCATCATTACAAGTGTTGTAAGTGTCGCATCTTGTCCGCAAGTGTCGGATCTTGACTACAAGTGTTTCAAGTGTCACAAACATCATACTACCATATTTCCCATGTCGTGCCACTAACGACATCACAAAGACACTTAAGACACCTCAAAGACTAGTTTGGAAGAAGAGAAATCAGTTGACAGGAAGTACAAACCTTTTTCCATTGGAAAAAACACAAAATAAATGGATTTTGGAGAGGAGCACTCCCCCACCCACTGTCAGGGAGTGTTGGTGCTCCTTGAGCCTCTTTGGAGGAGTTTTTGAGCGCCCTGTGCACCCTTTTGGGGGAGCACTACCCTTTTTTTGGAAAATTCTAGGTTTGTTGAGGCAAATTAGGGAAGAATCCCTCAACTCCTGAAGGTAGTTGGATTCGAATAGATGGTCAAGGCATGATCTTAGGGAAGATCCTCAACTGAAGGAGAGGAATCCTCAACTTATCCCAAATATATCTCAAGTGGTTGGACCTCTCCAAGGTTATATAAGGAGGCCTTATCATGGTGAAATGTACAAGGAAGATTGAGAATTATACCTAACTTATGATCTCATAAGAAGGTATTGACAATGGAGATTGGGAATTAAATCAAACATATGATCTCATGAGTGATATTCCATCAAATAAATCAGTGGATATTACTTGAGCAAAGGGGTTGGACAAGGAGAACTGGAAGAAGCTGCTGCACCTTCATTCAAAGGATTGTAAGTACTTTTACTTGTTCTCATTAATATAATCAATGCTTGGATTGTTTCTTTTAAACTTGTGCTTGTTCCATATGATTTTGTCTATAGTAGGGATCTATGATTGAGCTAATTTCAGTAGAGTAGGAAGTCCATTGTATCTTTGTTTTTCTTGCAGGACCTATCAGGGAGCTCGAGATCGAAGCTCAGCCTAGACTTTGCAGGGACAAACGTCATTAATAAGGTGCATATCTTTCTCCTTCTCTTTCATTTATTATATTGATTAGATCTAAAAGGAAGTCATTTTCCATGTTAAGCACTTTTCTGTCTTGGCCTTAGGATTCTAGAGACCAAGAGGGAATCCACTTGTCCGCGGGGTGATTCACCTACAACATACATTCAAAAATAAATGGAGTTTTTGGACATCGCATCATTGGGTACAACTTATAGATATGTTGTCAAGATCGAGAAAAATTTTAAGTAGAAGAGGCGAGAGATTGGATCTGCAAAATCCTCAAAGTAAAAGTAGGGAAAAGGCGTCCTCAACCCACCAAAAAAGGGACATAGCAAAGATGTCCACTCGGAGGACAACTAGTCCAAGCCATAACATAAGAAGGGTAATAAGAAGTCAAATAAGGACACAAGAAAATGGTGTGAATACCATAAAATCCCTTGGCATAACACCGAAGAATGCCACTCCAAGAAGTCACTGATGGTTTAGTTGAACACTTCCGAGTCAGAGGAATATTTTGACTCTGAATCAAATCCAGAAGGAGGGAAGCAGATTATCAATGCCGAAACTAGTGCCATTGTCACTACCACCAAAATATATCCAAGTGAACGAGAAGAACCAGAGGAAGGGGAACGCCTCTTTCACTCATATATGTGGGTAAAGGCGGCTCCACTTCATTTCATTGTCGATAGCAGAATTCAGAAGACCCTGATCTCAACATAGGTCGTCAAGGAGCTAGACCTCTTGACGACACCACACTCGCATCCCTACACCATGGGTTGGCCTCATCAAGGAAGAGATCTTTGCGTCAACCAACAATTTCATCTTCCCTACGGCATCAAGGCCTTCAAAGATGAGATATTGTGTGATATTTCTCCCCTTGAAGTTTGTGATGTTCTTTTAGGACAACCATATTTTTGGAAGCGACGTGATTTTTATGAGTATAGATCCAATAGTGTTATTATTACTTTGGGTAGAAAATTATACAGGATATCAGAGGTAGCCCCACCTACCACTTTTTCTTTAATCTATGTTAAGAAATGCAGTAAGGTCATTTCACGGACTAGGAAGTTTGTCTTCTTTGTGATTTGTGCTCATAGTAAGAAGAAGATCATTGCCACATATGTGGCCTCTACATAAATCATCTCTTTGCAGTAGAAGCAAGTGGACGGGATCATGGAAGAGTACATAGACATCTTCTCCTCACCCACCACGGTACCGATGCACTACCAAGTCAAGAATCCAATTTATCTAATCCCTAGTGCACCTCTACCTAATGGACCAATATATCGTCGCTCACTGATGGAAAATGATGAAATCAAGTGTCATATCTAATAGCTACTTCAGACCCAACTCCTCCCCTTGAAGAATCCCGATTGTACTAGTGTAGAAGAAATATGATACTTGGTGACTCTACATTGATTACAGAGCATTAAACAAAATCACACTCAGGAATCGATACCTGATTCCCCGAATTGATGACCTTTTTGACCAACTCAAGGGGGGAAATTTCTTCAACAAGATCGACCTAAAATATGGCTACCACCAGATTCCCATCAATCCAACTGATGTATCCAAGACAACATTCAAATCTAAAGAAGGTCTCTTTGAATGGTTGGACATTCCCTTTGGCTTAACAAATGCACCATCAACTTTCATGAGGATGATGGATGATGTATTGAGACCCTTCGCCAACTCTTTTGTGGTGGTATATTTGGATGACATCCTCATCTTCGGTAGAACTTGGGAGGAGCACATGCAACATATTCAACGCGATTTGAGCACATTGGGGCAACACAAGTTGTATGCAAACTTGGAAAAATGCTCCTTTGGCATGAACATGGTCCAATAATTGGGCTACATTGTTGATGAGATTGGGGTACATGTGGATCCAGCTAAGATCCAATTCATCCATGACTAGCCATCCCTGACCACACTAACCGATCTTTGAAGCTTCTTGGGACTTGCCAACTTCTACCGACGGTTCATGTTGGGATTCTCCCATATTGCATGGGACCTCAACCAAGTTACCAAGGGCGGTGGCAAGGAAACTTTCACATGGGGGAAGGCACAACAATGAGCATTTGATGATCTAAAGCATCTATTGTACTCAACTCTAGTACTCTCCTTACCTGATCTGCAACAACCATTCGAGATTGATATTGATGCATCCAACTATGTTGTAGGCAGAGATCTCACTCAGCATCATCATCAGGTAGCATACCATAGTGAGACACTCTTAGATACTATCTGGAAATACCCCACCTATGACAAGGAAATGTATTCCATTGTACAAGCATCTCGTCAATGGAAACAGTACATTCTGGGAAAGGAGACAATCATACACGCTAATCACAAGCCTCTATAATTCATACAGACATAGGGGAAGTTGTAGAATGACCGCCATCATAAGTGGTCCACCTACTTGCAGCAATTCCATCTCAACATCAAGTATAAGACAAGGAGCACAAATTGTGTCGTTCACTACCTTATTCGACCTCCCATTCCTGCACTCACCACCATTCTCCATTCCTGTGGGCATGAGGCATCTGAGTGGCCCCAAATTTATCAGCAAGATTTGGACTTCACCACCACCTATAAGATCTTATGTACAAGCGCGAATGTCACAAATTTTCACATTCAGGATGGACTGTTATGCCATTTGTTCCATATATGTGTTCCTGCAAGTGAGTGTGCAAATATGATTTGGGAGGCTCACAATAGTCGGATGGAAGGACATTTTGGTGTGGAGAAAACTATGTTTGTTCTATAGAAACATTTTTATTGGCCAAAACATTGACAGGACTTCAACAAGTATATCAGATCTTACATTTCCTGTGACATTTCCAAACCAACCATCAAGAATAAAGGATTATACACCCCTCTTCCTACTCTTGACAGGCCTTGGGAATCCATCTCGATGGATTACATGTATGGCCTTCCATCCACTAAGCAAGGAAATGATTATGTGTTTGTGGTGGTTGATCGGTTTTCAAAGATGGCCATTCTCATAGCCTGTAAGAAGAGAATCATAGTGGCAGATGCTTCCAATATTTTCTTCAAATGAGTGTAGGTCTATTTTGGGATACCATAGACCATCATCTTCGATTGGGACAACAGGTTCCTCAGCACATTTTGGTCAAGTCTCTGGTCACTGTTGGACACCAAGCTCACTAAATTCACTGCCTTCCACCCTCAAACTGATGGAGAAATAGAGGTCATCAATCGAATGATTGTTCACATCTTGCGCATGTACAACTCCAATAATCTACGTACACCGGATGAGAGTCTTCCCTATGTTCAACAAAACTACAATAGTGCTCTCCATAACTCCACCAACCATATCCCATTTCAAGTGGGGTTGGGATTCCAACCCTTGGGTCTCATTGATGTTGCCTCTTGAAACCACACATGAAAAATCTTTCCATGTTCATTATGAGGCCAACAAAGCCAACATATTCATTGAGAGGATTCAACACATCCACCAACAAGTCCTTGAGATTTTGTAGAAATTCAATTCTAAGTACAAGCAGTGTCTTGATCAACACAGGGCACCACACTAGTTTCAGTTTGGAGACAAGGTCTGGTTACATTTGCAGAAAGAGAGCCTTACAGGGCCCCATCAGAAGCTCTTCCCACTTCGTTATGGGCCTTACACTATCACCAAGGTTGTGGGTAGCAATGATTTTTAGAGCAACACTCCACCCTTCCTTTGCTTGCACCCATTGTTCAATGTGGACCTCCTTCGACCATATTTTCCACCATTATTGGACACCTCAGAGATCACATAACAATTGAGACCAACATATATCAACCTTGAGTGCATGGAGCAGGCATCCATTGATCAGATAGTGGACACATAGGTCAAGGGTACTCGCTAGTAGAGGAGACGGCTTTATCAGGTTGTCAAGGAAGGGAAACTCTTACACCAAGGCTAGTGGCTTATCCAGGGCCGAATTCAGCAGAGGTTTCCTCACATGATGGGGGAACTCAATGAAATGGAGACCATTACTTCCTAATGGGGGAGTATTGATCCAAGTGGATATTGGTGGCCACCCACCTATTCCAAGTGGCTCCTCTCGACAGTTTTTAGTTCATCACGTTTTTTTGTACTTCTTTGTAATTGTGGGTTCTACACTTTCGGGGTTGTTTGAAGCCCTACACATATTCCAGGTGGATATCGGTGGCCTCCCACCTAATCCAACTGGCTTATTTTGGACGTTTTCATGTCAACACATCTTTTTGTACTTCCAAGGTTGTTTAGGGGCCTAAACAATGTTTTTTTGGCGTGTCATAGTCAAATTGTAGAGGAAGTTAGAGTTTGACAACACAATGTTTATTTCTCAAGAAGACCTTTCTAACGAGCTATCACGCGCCTAAAATAGAGGTCATGTGCAAAAGTTACAACCCCGAGAAGTGGAGGTACCAACTTACCCATTGGGTCCCACATAACTTTTGGTGTTTCATCTCCTAGGGTTAGGTTTTTGTATGTCTAGGGTTTTGACATTCATGAGTAATGTTAAAAGGGCCTTTGGAGCCTCATTGTAATAATTATGCTCAGACGGATGCATGTAGCAGCCACATCTCTTCTCATAGATAGCTACCACCATTCGAGCAAGTGTTTTAAGTTCTACAGTTTTACAGTTTCAACCTATTTTATTTATTCATTTATTCAATAGAAGTTATTGTTCACTGGATATTTTTTATTGTTCTCCATATGTCTGTGTTATTGTATTCAACCTGTTATTCATTTCTTTTCACTCATAAATCGGATCAAGGAACCTCCCATTCTTCGTCCTTCACGGTCATTGGATTCTTTGTTATTCCACCCAATGGTAGGAATATATCCTTCTGATATAAATAATATTCCATTTGCATCTTCCATAACTAGTAGTTTTGGCCATTAAATTTCTTGACCCTAAACTTTCCATCTTCCTCCATTTCTCCCACTCGAACCAGGAACCCTCTTTTCCTACGAGTTACCTTTTGCTATGATACCAGTTGTTATAAAAACAGGATCATGGAGTAATAAAATAAAACAAATGCGGAAATAAAACCCAGAAAATACACAATACAATAGAGACACAGATATACATGGTTCACCCAGTATGGGCTACGTCCACCAACTAAATTGCCAGGTCCTTCCTTTTTATTATTCAACAAATCAAGGGATACAAGCTACAACACATCTATTGTAACTTCCTTCTCTTTCTCTCACAGTCTCCTCTCTCAGAATGCAATTTTCACCATGATACATAGCTGCAATACAATTCCCTCATAAAATAGGGTTTCCTTCTAGGGAAAAAACCATGACATAACTTCTACTACTAGATATGCGACCTTATAATGAATAGTCCAGATTTACTATGAAATTACAATATACATTTACAAGGCAATTTTTCCTTCGGGGGCTTCACCCCCAAACCCCAACCGAGGGCCTGCATGCCCCCGTACCCTACAAGGGGGGAAAGCCCCCCCTACAACCCCCCTACGTGGAGGGTTGTACAGTATTCATGGGCTATAAACACAACTAAAAACAAATACCTATGAAACAGGAAAATAATCAGGCTCCACAACCAACACACTGGTGTGTTTTGACAATAATAGCACCGAAAAAAAAACCTCGGCTACAACCTTCACCCACCAATTTTTTTTTAGTTATATGGAACATATGCTAAAACCTCCACAAAAGCCTTCACATCCAACATTGTAGTAGAGGTTTTTTTGAAATTTTTTCCAAATTTTGTAATGCTAAAAGACTCTACAAAGGCATCTGCTAGAAGGTGTTCTCCTTGTAGTGAAACATACCATTCAACACTCTGAATGCACAACTTATATTTATCTTATGTGTCTACACCCACACCAATGGTGGATCACTCTTTCACAAATGGAAACTCAAATTCTCAAAAATTATTCCTCTTACTGGTAGCTCCCTCTAACAACAATGGATCCTCTAAATGGCACACATCTCCTCACATTAATCAATGGCTCTATCACTCAATATTAGCTTCTATCACTCTCACAAAAACATTGTTACAATTGTCAAGCAATTCCATTTCTTTAATTATTTCTAACACTTCTTCCATATTCACTCTTCTATTTATCATTTCCACATTCATTCTTGTTCACAACAGTTGCAACTATTATTTTTTTCATTGTCGAATGTCCTCATAATCATTTTGTTCCAATCAAACCTCCATCTCTAATTATTGTTTTCATAATAATTTTTTAATATCTTGTGACTATGCTTGGAGGGTGCTCCAATTAGGAAATATTATATCATATGAACTCATATTGGGGGTTTTAAAATTCTAAAAAATGAAAGAAATATATTGCCTAGTATATAGGGGTCAATGGAGATTTTAATAGTTTAAAAACATCTACACATATGGGATTTTATAATTCAGTAGCAAAAGGGAGGAGGTTGGAATTAATTATCATGTGTTTTGAACTATGTATTGAATGGGGGGTTGAATAGGTGCCTTTAGAATGGAATGAAATTCACCCTTAAAGATCCATAACAATGTATTTTTTCTCCTCAAATGTTCTCCTTCCTCTTCCTTGTTTCCTGGAACCCTCTCTTTAGCACCAAGAATCTCTCACATATACAATATTGTATACATTTTCATAAGCAATAGAGGGCTTATAATATCTCCCAACTCTCCCATACCAATATATTGTTTGTATTCTCCCATCAATATAGGATCCACTGAAATCAAAGATGGAACAAAAAAATCATCATAAAATTGATGATTTGCTAAGATATGGAAACACTACTTGGTGGAAAAACATTGCAATGAACCTTCATTGGGTATAAACAAATAAAGGTTCATAGGCATCTACAAATGCATCTTTTAGAAATGTTTTTGTTGAATTTATTAAGGAGAGTGATGTAGACACTAATATACTAAGTGTATACTAATGATAGAAAATTCAACCTCTTTACCATTATTATCTTTGCTTGATTGCTCCTTTAAGAAAGATAAAAAGGAGGTATGATTTGGATAACTTGGAAACTTTTAACCTCATTGAATGATGCAACACAATTAGTCTTGTTAAATTATCCATTAATCTCCAATCATTTTCTTGGTTAAATTAAATATGGAAGATAAAAAGGAAAAACATGTAGTCCATCAATTTGCATAATCTTTATCTAGGGATTATAAGAGTTGTGTCATGTGACCATATTATGGGTAAAAATAAAAAGGGTATTACAATTGTCATGAAAAAAAATGGCTACCTTGGATATCTATTCAAAATAGAGGGATTTTAAATTGGAAATATGTATTGGGAGGGGGGTCATCAAAAAGATTCTAAGATATTCTTTTATATCTACTAAAATTAAAAGTATTCTTTAATATCCCATGCATTTGAATGATATTCCATAGATTCTTAAGTTTACCTCGTACAACCACATAATCAAATTCATCTTTTCTTTCAATTTTCTCCAAATTTTCAAATAGTCAACCAATTTTTCTATAAAGGTTTCATTTTCTCACTACCATCAAAATATTAATCTTTAACCTATGTCTTTTAGTACGCCTCATTGTCATCCATTAATGGAGTTCCCCCTCCAAGGATTCTAATTTATTGAAACTTATAGTCCAATTATTGTTATCTCATAAACCTCATTGGACCATGTCACATGCTACCGCATACTCAAAATTCATGTGGAATAATATGTTATATCAATCCATATTAAAATTAATGAAACACAAAAAAAAATTAAATATGTGCATCATACCTTGGAAATTCCCACTAAGGGATACACAAATGCATGTCAAATTTTCATTAATGGAGGCATAATCACAACTTAGCCTCACAAATGTCCATTTTTTAAAAAATATGGGAAAACAATAAATCATTAGAATTGGGCTAGGTTCAAGATCAAACCAACTGGCTACCACTATAACCCAAGAGTATATCCAACAACTCGCAACATAGTATACCATAACTTATGACTTAACAAGAGCCGAGATATTTGAATACATGTCGGCACCATTAAAAGATATGTTTAAGATGTAGTTGATGCTCATACATCATTAAATTCCCTAAAATTATTTCCTAGATAAATAATCACTCAGCAAAATGAAGAGGTAATATATTATATTTTGTGCATCTAATACACCTTATAATCTATTGTAAATCCTATACATGTCATGAATTGGACTAAACAACCAAACCAATTTTCACCTCATGGGTCAAACAAAAAAACCTAATCGATTTTCACCCAATAACTAAGATTAGACATACCAACCAATTTTCACATCATGGCTCTGGATCTAAGTAAATAATCTAGTAAAACAATTTTTTTGTGAAGTCGATATGCATTGTTCTCCATCATGAACTCAATATAGATATTTCATTTATCATGCTTTTATGAATGTATCTCTTCTTCTCCAAAATTTAGATTTATGAATGGATCCCCTTCTTCCCCCAAATTTAGATTTATGAATGGATCCCCTTCTTCTCCAAAATTTTGATTTATTATATTCTATATAAAAGATCATCTCCAAGCCTAAGACATGATTCTTAAAAGAGTATATACATATTTTAAATTAATAATTGAAGCATTTAATCACAACTTAGAACTTTGTTTAATTATCACCAATCATATAGAAGTGGGATTTAAGTTATTTTTATATGTAATACAAGTGAGTTTATCTCAAAAATGGTTTTGATGTTGAATTTTTTAGATATTGAGTTAACAATACATTTTTTTTTAGCTTTGTCATCTTTTTTTTTATTTTCCAAATAATTCAACATGCTTACTTAACCATAACTTCAAGTTATGATTAAGATCATCATGTCTTAGTGTTTGTACCTCTTAGGATTTGTGTAGTTTCAACCTCTTGTAATGGGGTTTTTGAAAATTGATGTTAAAACCATATATTTCCTAAAAATTAGCTTACATCATTTTAGTTAATATATGTGTAGTGATTTTTTCACCATTCAAGTAATAGAATTTAATTTTAGTTACATCTTTATGTTACTTTTCTATGTGAATGCTATCTTGCATTTTGTTGTTAACATAATCACATTAATGTGTAAATAGTTAATGTCTTTAGATTGGTATGCTTTGTTAATACTTGATAAAATATATTGTTTATCCTAACATTTAGAATGCTTGGTAGTGTTTTTCTTTTTCCATTTTCCTTAATAGTGTCTTGATTTATTATTTATTTTTATTTTAGATGTATCTAATATGTTTTTTTATCTTTCTTTATTTTAAATTGTACTTATTATTTTTCTCAATACCTAGTATAATTTATTTATTTATTTGTTTTTAACTTTTTTTTTTAAATACCTAAACTAATCTAGTATAACATTATTAGTTTACATTCTCAATTAAGTATAACAT